>CAUYTI010021794.1:0-41790 GCA_963575145.1 Galago senegalensis
TTGACATAATAACTAAGAAAGTTACATGAAGGCTATGTTAACCAGTTTGATGGAAGTGTCTTGGATTGTGTGTGAAAACACCACACTGTACCCCCAAAGTGCATCAATGTACACAGTTATCATTCAATAAAAAAAAAAAAAAGAAAAAGAAAATTGGGGATTTTTGTGGAAACTAATTATGAGTACTAATACTTATTGTTGCAGGTGACAGCAAGTGAATCGTCTGTCATAGGCTGCAACAGAGATGAATCTTAGAGTTGAGTCTCTAGATTAGAGTCATCAGTATGACTTTCTTTTTCTGTGAGAATTTCTTTTTCTTTCAAAGAGAAAATGAGACACAAAAACTCCTGTGTGCTTGAGGTTCATTCACTGCAATTCGAGAAGTATGGCATTTGGGCTGAGCCTTTGAAGCTTCCATGATAGAGAAATGCTTAGGGTGTAGGCAATAAAATGATCAAGTTGTGGATATTTCTCAGTAGTAGGTGAAAGGTACGGGTGATATACTCTGTGATCGGGCACAGCTGGAGCATCGGAGATCTGTCTGATCAAGCCAACACTATTCCCCCAAGTGTAGTAAGTCACCAGTAAAAGCACCGTTGTTGGCCTGTAAGATGATTTTAGGACATACACAGACATTTTGGATGCAATGATTATGTTATTCCTTTTATGGTTTCTTTTAGTCAACTGGTTTTCTATGTATAGTTTCCTTTTAAAATAATTTTACTTAAATAAAATTGTGAGTCAAATTAAAGAAAAGTTATTAAGCAAGTGACAATAAGGGCGGTAGGTGGGTTGGTAAAATGATAGACAGATGATTGAAGTTTGAGGAAGCTGAAATAGTTCAGAGGTTTTAGTACATTCATTTACTTATTCAGCATTATTTATTGAATGCCTGCCTAGCTAGATATTGTGAATTTAGCAGTCAGTAGTAGAAATAAAGCTCCTGGCCTTGTGAATCTCCCATCCTAGATGGGGAAGAGAGATAAAATACATGGTATGATGTCAGGTAGCTAATGTTATAAAGGAAAATAAGGCAAAGGGAAGGGGTATAGGATAGTCTTGCTGAGGAGTGGACATTTGGGCAGAAATGACTACACATTGAGTTTAGTTCATTTTGCAAGCATGTATTGGGTGCTTGGCTTTGGAGAAAACAAATATAGATAAAGGCTGGTCAGAAGAAGCTAATAATTTGGGGGCGGAGGTCGTAATTAAAATTTAATAAGATGGAGTGCAATAAAAGTGATGTAAGGCAGATACTTTCAGGGCATGAACGAGGGGGAAGACTGTCCTGAGTGGTGGGAAATGATATCACACCACAGCAGATTTCCTAGGGGAGGTGATTGTTTTCAGTTGAGTCTTTTACAATGAGGAGTCAATAGTTGGAGAATGAGGTGGTGGAGGGCAGGGCCATTTATAGCAGAGGGAACAACATATGCAAAGGTAGAAAACATTCCATGTGAGTGGCTTGTGGAGACATTCAGCGTGTGTTTGTTAGATGAAAAAACAATGTAGGGAGTGCTTTGGTCTTGCAGGAGCACCAGGGTTGAGGCAAGGAGAGTACAGTTAGCAAAGGCCTTGCATTTAGGAAACTTGGATATCTTCTTTGAGCGATGCGAATCCACTGGAAGGTTTTATGAGAGGGCGACTATATGTGATTCATTCCCAAGCCTCTCTTGTGTGAGTTTGGAGGATGAATTTGAGTGGTTTAAAGAGACACACCAGGGGAAACCAGGAAGGGGCAGTTGGAGAGAGGTTCAAGAAGACCCAGAAGGGAGACAGAAACTACAGGGACTAATTGGATTTGGCAGAAGGCGCATCACTGGGGAATTTAAAGGAACTTAGTTTTTGCAGTGAGGGTAGAAGCTGGATTTGGGGGCATTGAGGAGTATGTGGCGAACGAGCAACTCTAGATTTGTTAGCGATCTTTAAGTAATGGGAAACCACAAAGTACTTAGCCCTGTCTATGCCGAATATCAGGTGTTCACTCAGAATGGGGCTGAATCTCCGGCATTACTCAAACCCAGTTAAGGGGTCCCAGCTTGGCTCTTCCTTTGCTATCTCCCTCCTTACAGGGTAAGAAGCCCTTGGGGCCACCTGGCACTTCCCACCCTTCTGGATCACACTCAGGGTTCTTGGGGCCTAGGAATTCATAGCCCCAAAGGCCTTGAGCCCACTTTTAAGGCCTAATTCTGGCTCTCCTGGGGGAATGTACTAATATGTCTATCTGAGTCTTGAGGGTGGACAAAGGCTGTTTGTGGAGGTAAAGAAGGGAGATTGGATATGAGAACCGTTGTATTCTTATGTCCCCTGGAGATCTGGATCAGAGCCAGAGGTAGAAAGAAAAGGTAATAGATTGCAGTTTGGGCTGGCCTCCCTGTGCCAACAAGTTCTTGAGCAGAAGTTGGAAGAGCCTAAGAATTCTAAAATCAAACGTGGTGTTCCAGGTTGTCATGAAGGAATTTTTGTCAAGACCAAAGGTATAACGTATTTTGTTGAAAATTTCTTAGTTTGTTTTATAGCTTTTAAGTGTTTAGACATGTGGAATGTGAGCCTCCTCTTATGAGGAATGGGTCTGAGTATCAAAATTCTTTGCTTTTGTTGCCTTTAAATTAGAAACACAGTAAGAATTAGTAGAAGTGTCCAGTTCCTATAAGGCTACTTATTACTAAATATGAAGTTTTTTTCAAAAAATTATGTTAAGATTCACCTTACTTTCTCACTTACCAATACCCTATTCTTTGGCCTCCCTCAAACTCCATAAATATGATATGCACATTCAGAACTGAATTAAATAATTTAGAATAAATTCACATTTTAAAGTTACTTTTAGAAACCAGATTTAGGGAAAGTGAAAGAATCTCTCATCCCCCTTTGGGATAAAAGACAGAAATCACAACTTTCTAGATCCAAAATCTAGACAATAATCTTTGTGGTTAATCCACAGAGTGAGAATTAATTAAAATATTTCATGAAGGCTTGGTACATGTAGCACAGTGGTTACGGCACCAGCCACATACACCGAGGCTGGTGGGTTTGAACCTGGCCTGGGGCCAGCTAAACAAAAGTGACAACTGCAACAAAAAATAGCCATGCATTGTGGTGAGCCCTGTAGTCCCAGCTCCTTGGGAGTCTGAGGCAAGAGTATCACTTAAGCCCAAGAGTTTGAGGTTGCTGTGAGCTGTGATGCCATGGCACTCTACCAAGGGCAACATAGTGAGACTCTGCCCCCCCAACCAAAAAAAATTCATGAAAATTAGAAAAAATGGTAGTAAAACCATCACTAATTTTTCAAGAAAGCACATTAAGGAATTGTATGTCCACAAGTTATTTATAAAGTTCTGGACATATTTCTTGATCTGATTAAAACAATATTAATTACTTCCAGAAAAATTCCTTTCTAGATAAAAAGATCCAAGAAATCGTATGATTATCAGATTTATCCAATAAAAGAAAGGGCGTAGGAAAGAGTGAATTCCAGATAAGCTCTGTGTAATGCTCCTGAAAGCCATGAGGTCACCACTAAATTAAAGTTGGATTTGGGGCCCAGAATCTGTTATAGCCATTTATATTCTCCAAGACTGGGGGCCAGGCTCTCTTCCGGGGCAGGGGCTGCCGGGCTGAGATCCTCAAGGAGGTTAACTCTTCTTCATTGTAGCACATGACCTGTTGTTGCATCCCTGGAATCCAGTAAGTTTCATACACACGATTTGGGGGGCTTTTGCATTATGTGATAAAATGGCCTTGTGAGTCTCTGACCGTAGATGAGATCATTTTTCTTAGCCCATAGTTTCAGGCAAGGACGGCCCTCCCCCTAGGTGGAGTGATACAGAATACACAGTGATATGAAGGAAGAAGGGGCTAAGACTCTATTATTCAGCTGTCCTGTGCCTGGTAGGGTCCTGGGTTTTTTCCTTCTCCATTCTCACAACAACCTTGTGGAAGGTTGGAGAGGTTAAGGAATGTATCTGAGCTCAGAGAGCTTGACAAATGGCAGACC
Source organism: Galago senegalensis (assembly GCA_963575145.1). Classification (NCBI taxonomy): domain Eukaryota; kingdom Metazoa; phylum Chordata; class Mammalia; order Primates; family Galagidae; genus Galago; species Galago senegalensis. Next base: position 3,998 of record CAUYTI010021794.1, read on the forward strand.
CTGGAATCCCACTCTCTGTGCCATGCCTGGTTCTGGGCTTTCCTCAACACCATGCTGAGGGCTGTGAAAAGCTGCCTCTGCGCTGGAGGATTGTTTAGTCTCCTGGATCCCGGGCTCAGGAGGACTTAGAGATTATATAAGCGCAGAATCCTTCTGAAGCTTTGCACCCCCACTGCAGTCCCAGTAGTTCTAAGCCAGACATATCAAGAGTCCCCTGAGCATGGATCTGCTACTCTGCCTAAAATCATCCCCTTCAGTTTCTATTCCACACTGAACCAATGTCTCTCGTTAAATGAAATGTGACTCCAGGAAGATACTATTAATAGTTAGGTTCAGGCTCGGCGCCTATAGCTCAGTCGGCTAAGGCACCAGCCACATACACCTAAGGTGGCGGGTTTGAATCCCCAGCCCGGACCTGCCAAACAACAATGACGGCTGCAACCAAAAAATAGCCGGGTGTTGTGGTGGGCACCTGTGGTCCCAGCTACTTGGGAGGCGGAGGCAAGAAACTCGCTTGAGCCCAGCAGTTGGAGGTTGCTGTGAGCTGTAAGGCCACGGCACTCTACCCAGGGGGACAGCTTGAGGCTCTGTCTCAAAAAAAAAAAAAAAATAGTTAGGTTCAGATTAAAGTAGAACCTTCATAGTTAACCACCTTTCTACATTGACCACCTCCTTAAGTTGACCTAACTTTCATACACTGGAGAATTTGGGGAATATGAGCAAGTGGTATGACACTGGAGAAAAGGTCTACCGAGGCCTCCCCTAGGAACCAAATTTTCCCTTTTCTACTTCTCTGCTCTATGGCATTTTCCCTGGATTCTTGCTAATGGCATAAAATACAGTAGAACCTCTCTAAGCTGACCTGTGTAACAAACTGGTGAGCATACAGAGGTGGTCAACATAAGGAACGAGGGCTGCTATACTGATTTGCACATGTGGTCTGATGGTACATGTCCAGTCTGTGAGGAGGAGATGATCTCTGAGACAGAAGCTTGGCCAGGGTAGAAGTGGATGCCTTGTCGGACAAAGCAGAGGGTAGAGGGCCCTGTCTTCACTCAGCCAGTGGCTGGTCACCCATCAGAGGCCCCTTTCCTCTATGTGTGTGTTGCTAAAGGCTAGAAGTGCCTTTCCTGTCATGGAAACATGTGTGAAATGTTAAATCCAGAATGGATGTTCCAAAATCAAAATGAACTAGAAGAATGTGTTTTCTAGTTAAGAACTTTTGCATGATGGGAAAAACCAACCCTGAATTTTTTGTATTACCATTATTATTAATTTTCAAAAACTGAAATAAACTAGGGGAACCTTGTCATTTAGCTCTGTCTAGAGTGAAGAATTCTTATCCAATGAAAAAAGTCATCCATGAATTTTCTGCCTTATTAGTTTGGGCAAAACAGTTTTTATATATTATTGTTATTTGTTTTGGGATTTTTTTTTTTTTTGGCCCTAATGGGCCTCTTTTCAAAATTTTTAAATATTTAAAAAAATTTCAAATTAATATGAGGGTGCAAATGTTTAGGTCACATTGTTTGCATTTCCAAGGTAAAGTTCAAGTTGTAGTTGAGCCCTTCACCCAGGGAAGGTGTTGAACACCCTGACATTGTGCACATTAGGTGAGATCCCGCCAATCACCCTCCTGCCTTTGTCCTCCCATCTCTCTCCTCTCCCCTCCCCCTTGCTAGACTATACTAGTGTTTCTCAATGCAGTGGCGTATTTGGGATTTTGAGGTAGAAGTGAATTTGTGATTAAATAAGCATTTAAATGAGGAAATGTAAACTGGTAATGCAAGATCAGTCGTTCTCATTATGAAGCATCAAACTAATAAGATCTTAAATGTTAAAGTCAGACAAAACCTTAAACTAAGAGTTCAAGGAATTGCATATTTTATTCAGAAGGAGTCCAAGCAATATTCCAGAGTTGTCACTGGTAGACTGATGTTGGAGGCATCTCCATAAGTGTGTTTACACAACTCCGTATAAAAGACACATTCAGATGTTTTTGTGGTGCACTTTGTACATTGAAATCTCCTTTGACTCTAAGACCAAGAGTTTAAAGGGGTGAAAGGTGGCTTGCTAGCTCAGTTAGGACAAAGCCATGCAACACAATAACCAAATAATACCTGCAGTCAGCCTGCTCATTGTGCTCATAGAAAAGTGGGTTGTGGGGCAGTGCCTGTGACTCAGAGGAGTAGGGTGCAGGCCCCATGTACTGGAGGTGGCAAGTTTAAACCCGGCTGGGCCAAAAACTGCCAAAAAAAAAAAAAATGAGTTGTGCTTTGACTTATTCATATTGTTGGTGTTTGGAGGTGGGGAAATTAAAGCAGAATCTCACAATCATTTAATTTGGTGGGCTGAGCAAAGTAGAGGTCTAACTCCCATTGCCCTCCCTCTGAGACATGCCCCCTCATTCACCCATCCCAACAAGGGTTGGGTGACTTTCCTAATACCTGCTGTCTCCCTACTTCCTGCTGGACAGGAGGTTTGGCCGTTGTGTGGGAACCAGCATCAGAACTAGAGAAGAGAACCCAAGTAACTCACCTCATCTCCCCATTTGGCATGACGACAAATGGGTCACGTCTCTGCAATGCTAAAAGTGAGGGAGACAATCACAGGCATGTGCAGGTCCCTTCTCTTCCTGCTTGTTTACCTAGAACAGACATTTTTGTCTGGACCTTTCCTCCTCAATCGGACTGCAATTTGGCATTTTCAGTCTGGGTTGTTTAATCCTTTGGTTCTGACCATTATCCAAAACTAAGTTTGTTCCTGGGTTTTACTTTTGCAGGTTTGTGATAGTGGTTCTCAACTTAGAAGTTGCTTTACACACTGCAACGTGCCTTCTCCTTATTTCATTTTAAATTCAGAGCAATCGTCTGAGCTCATAGTATAAGTATTATTAGTCCCAATTTATAAACAAGAAAACAAGGCTCAGAGTAGTTAAAGGGCTTCCATTCAGCTAGTATCTGAGTGGTATCTACCTCCAAGTATTTATTTCACTGTTTTTTCTACTAATCATGGTATTTCCCTTTACCACTGCTGTGTCTGTGAGTCAAATTGTTATCCCTGTTTTCAGCTGGAAAACACGGAGATTTTAAGAAACTTTTTTCCCTTGGTAATCCATCGATTCAGTAGATGAGCCAGATACCAGGCAGAGACCTCCTTGTAGGTCACACTCAATCCCTAACAAGTCTAAAGAAAACAGCCGGGCTTTTAATATACCCCTTAGTATAGATAAATCCTGTAAAATTACATTTCAGCAGCAAAATAGACAAGCACAGTAATTTTGGTGTGAAATGTGCAAAAGTCTTATTTACAGAACATCTCATGATGCTGTTCCCAGATGTCTTTTTAAAGAAATTTTTAGTTACATGCAAAGCAACTGAAAACCAGGAATATAATTGGTAAGAAATGTAAATCTGTCCAAAAAAAACAATTACAACAACTTGATGAGATATATATTTTCTCAGCATCAGCATAAAGGAAAGAACATTCTGATCCAGAAATGGTATGTAAGTAAATAAACTTTAATTGGTTTGACAATGCCCCTTTTCCTGGCAGTGCCAAGAATCCTAGCATTATAATTACACAGTTCTGGGCAGACATGTGGTTTCCATTAAGAAAGACTTGTGATTGACTGAGTTCATGAGGCATGTCAGAAAAAACACATCAATGTCTTTCTAAGACTGGGAGAGAAATAGATCTAAATGTATTTATAACTTCACAAGATACACATTCATAAATAGTTTCAAAAGGGCATACATTTCTTTAATTCTGATTGGAAAAACATTTTTTTTTTTTTTGCAAAAGCCATTGAGAGCATTTTGGCTTTTTGCTTCTGCATGAATTCAACACAGTGACTTGCCTTTAGGTAAAAGGGATACCTAATTTTTTTTTTTTTTTTTTTTGCCCTTGCAGGGATTTATTTAAGGGTTCTGGAAGGAAACGTTAAGGACAAGTCTTAGTTGAATAAGCTATTGCTTCATGGGCTTAACCATCACCCCCCTTATTTTTTTTAAGTGGCTTTGCCATTAACAAAAAGATTTTTCAGGCCCATTCTCTCTTAGCCCTGTGTGGTGAGACAGGCAGGGCTTATATTAAACTCCCCCCTCAGCCCTACCGCGACCTCAACTTCTTAATAGAAGAGGAGACTGAAACTTGGGAAGTTAGTGAGTTAGTCGAGGTCTTACAGCTAGTAAATGCTTTTAATTTAAAATGTGTTGCAAAAACATTCGAGGGGGTGAAAAGGGAAGGCAGGGAGGGGTGTTTTAGCCCTTGCATTGAACAAATGCCAGCGCTCCATAGGTAACACAGATACAGCTTAAGAAACGGTTTGAATTTTATATGCAGAGGATAAACCCAGCTAGGTTGGGAAAGGGTGGATTTCCTCCAAGAACATTTTAAACTCAAACCTAATGACTTGCCCTAATCACCTAAAGTGACTAAAATATTGAGTAGTTTATTTTCTGCTTTTGCATACTTTTAAGATGACAAACATTTTTAGGTCTGCCAAATACTGTCATCGTTTGGCAATGTTAACATCTCAGACTTGATATATTTTCTTGACAGCCCAACAATTGTGTGTGTGTGTGCGCTTTTGCTTTTCTTGAAAAACATTTTGTCTAGAAGTAGTGGCAAAACATGTGGTACTGTTTTTAAAAAGACTATCTCTACAAAGGCATCTCTTGCATAAAATATGAGATTTTTTAAATTTAAAAAGTAAACCAGTGACTGTGCTTTATTCAATGGAATGTCTAAAACCATTTTTGTGATTCAGATATTTGGAAGCAACCATCTGGTATGCTGGAAGGGGATGTGCAAAATATCGTAGTCTGAAATTAATGAAATGATGACCTCAGATGTCATCAATAATAAAAATAACAATGAATAATATCCTCTGTTTATTGACTGCTTACTATGTGCCCGGCACTGTGCTCTGTGGAACATGTTTATTTAATGGTCTTGTTAGTGGTAGGTGGTAGGGACTATTAACCCTGTTTTATAGATGCAAAAGTTAAGATTCAGTAGTAGATTGCCCAAGATCACACAGATAGTAAATGGCCAAGCTGGGGTGTACAATCTTGTTACTTCCCCATAACATCTGTTAGTCTTTCTGCATTTCTGGACATTGAGACATCCAGCTAGTCCTATGACTCAGGCTCAGTGCTGGGTGCATTTGCTCAATTCTTATGTACTGGCTCTTGCTAGTTGGCTCATCAGTACTAAGAAAAATGGAGAGTGATGGATTTCGTTGAGATTAGCCTATGTCTAGAGTTAGATTATTTCTGACGCAGAAGCTAAGGAAGTCAAGAGCCTCAGAGGACCACATTAAAGAAACAGTGTAATTCTTCTAGGAGCCTTTATTTTTATAGTTCTCATAAAAAAGTGAAAACACATTCATATCTGCTCATCCCTAGTCATGATTCCTATAAGTGTCACACTGGACAGTGACAGACAAGGAGAATGAGGCACATGGAGGTTACGGGGCATACTGGAAGTCACACAACTAGATTTTACTTGAATTGGGGCTAGGGGCTAGACCCTCTGACTTAGAGCCCAGTTCTGTATGGAATCACAGTGCTTCTCAAAGCCAAGCCTGGTGTTTATTTTCCAGGGTTGTACTAGTGATATCACAGTGAGAGCCAGTCTTCCTGTTACTGCTTACCCTTTGGTGCTACAACCTTAGCTCAAGCTTGCCTTGTTGCATTAGCCTTCTAACCTGACTCACTGCATGAAACAGTTTTCTTCTTTAACCACTCCCCCACCCTGCACTAAGGCCTTTGTTAAGATGTCTCTCTCCAAATTAGAAACGTGAGCTAACCTTACAGAGCCAGGAGAGTTGAATGTTTTCCCTTTACCTTCTTGAGGTGAATCTAGGACCTGGTTTACCTGGCATGTCCCCACAACGTGCTTCATCTCCAGCAGAAGAGTGCCAGCATGGTATGGTGGTGGTGTTTTTCGTAGCTTCCTCCTGTCATATATGTGCTCGACTGCTCAGCCCCATGTCAGAGTCATTCCTGTCTCACCAAGATGTTTATATTTTGCTTTCTTCTTGGAGCTTCCCGATCCATCCCTTAATATCCCCCTCCAATGGCTCTTCTGAAACCCTCTTGGTTGGTCTTTAGTCGACTCTTCTCATATCACTCATCACATTCCATCTTCTGTTCTAGTGTTTTTTGTTTCTATGTTTTATGCCCCCTGCTAAGATTATAAACTCTTGAAGGGCTGTGCCATCTAGAATTTTGCATAGAAATATTATGCCCCATAGCACTTAGCAGAGAAGGTCGGGTAGTCAGCAGACATTGTCTATAATGAGAAGAAGGGAGTGAGTAATAGCATATCTTGAGTGTGGTTGTAATGAATTAATACGTCTTGAATGAATGAACACATGAATGAATGGCCGAGATAGGCACTTGACCTCTTACAGATCTGTCCGTCATCTTGAAAAAGGGGAGTGAACAGTGAAGTTGTGAAGTAGTTACCACTGATCCTCTTCTCTTATGGGTTTGGAACTGCACACAAAGGGGCAAACACTTTCGTAAGAAAGGCTGAGTCTCCCGCCAGGTTTCTGTCTCCCTTGATCCCAAGGATGCCTGTATTTGGTTTTAATTGGTGGTGGATTACACTGATCACTGTGACTAAGCACTTGTCTGAGGTTTTCCAAGAACCTCACGGCCATTTGTATCCATCATTTGACGTGAAGAGTTTTGTGTCTGCTCTCTAGGCTGACAAGAAAATGCCTATCATTTGGCACAGGAGCAACAATCTCCTATCTCAGTAGTCTGCATTCAGGCCTGATTGTGCATTGTATTAAAAACCAGGAAGCCCAGCTCTCTGACCTGAGGATTGAAGAGAAGGCTCTGCAGAAAGCCTTCCATCTCCAATTTGTCTCTTCCTGTTTTATGTTGGAATAAGAAAGGCATGGTCCATAGCTGCCCAGCTGCTGTGATATTGAGGCTGTGTCTCAGTTAGGTGTTGGAGGTGGGGGGGGGTGGGGATTTACTGGGTATCAGAGAGCCAGGAAATCAGTGCAATTTCTTGGTGTGTCTTGGAAGCCTGGAAGCTTACACCACGCTGTGGTAGGACATTTCAACTACGTTCCTCTGGGGCAGAGAAGAGGGTCTATGCCTGTGGTGGTCAAGACTGGTGGCTGCCAGATGGTTTTCTTTTGAATTGTGTAGGAGCTGGTTCAACTGGGATACCAGCTGCAGAGTGAGGCAAAGGGAGAAGACCCTTTTAGAGTTTAATTTTTTTTCCCCTTCTCTCTTGTGTTTTACTCCATTGGGTGTATTTTGCTTAAGTCTAACCCAGAAGGAGAGAAATGGAACAAAATATTTAAAGCAGATGTTTCTACCTTACATCAGCTAGGGACAATCTTAACAGGCTGTGCACTTCTCTATATCTATATAGATTATTGATAAGTTCTGGGAGGCAGATGCAGAACAATGGGCCTATTTAAAGCCTCGTGGAATTGCATCAGTTGATAGAAAGCAACCCTATCCCCTCAACTCTCCTCTTTGAAGGCAGGGTGGTGGGCATATCAGGCCAGAGTCCCTTGGGTACAAGCAATAGAAAGTGACTCTCAAAAACTTAAGCAAAGAGAATGGGATTACTGGAGAGGTAAGGGGTGAGCTGAAAAGTGAGAAGAGACAAATAATTAGGTGGTGGGAAAATAAGATGGAGGGTAGCCCTGGGAATGTGGGTCCAGAGGGCTGGACCCCTGATCATTCCTCTCCTTGAGCCCACTATTCTGAACATTGTGTGTCCAAGTCAGAGAGTGGGATTGGCCTGACTTGGTTATCAGAACTTCCAGTTCTCCTAAGGCCAGGAAGAATGAACAAGGGGCAATTCATGAAAGGAAAAGTGTAATTACAAAGAGAAGGTGGAGGGATTGGGCAGGAAAAATAACAGGCATCCACTAGACTGGGCTAGGTCCCCTGCAGACAGGCTGGCTCACAGCGCCTTCTGTCTCTTCAAGCAGAGGTATCATTTGTTGGTTCATTCATTCATTCATGTCACCTATCACAAGCCCCTACAATGAGCCAAATAACGTGCTAGATGTGGAAATACAACACTTAAAAGTTCAGTTGACCTTGTAAAAGATGCTCCAGAGGCAGAGAAGTTGGGGAGGATGCCCTGATTTTCCTGATGGGGTGCTCCAGTGAACCTGGGGACACCATTCCCAATCTGAGTAGGTTTGGGACATACACAGAAGGGGCCGTAGGCCCTTGACTGACCTCAGAAAGTTCTTCATATATCACTATCTAGTCACGATAGCATCGCTTCTAGTTGTTTCTTTACCTACCAGTATTTATCCACAGTATTTGCTGTGTATTAATTCCATTTCATCTCTGTTTCTTCAGAAGTGTTCTTGTATCTTTTTCCTGGGCAGTGAGTTGTGTTCTGATCCCTGTTAAATGTTTAGGCACCCACAGACACATGTTTGCCCTCACTTCTTCATTGGAACGTCTTGTAACTGAAAGAAAGCACAGGGTTATGGTGCCTATGACTTGCCTGTGTGACTCTGGAAGTCCTCTCGACCCCGCTGTGCCTTCCTTCTCTCCTCTGCCGTATGTGGTAGTCCCTGCCCTGCCTGCTTCATCAGATTGTTGGGAGGATCAAATGAAATAATGGATGTTAAAAGGCTTTGAAAAATGATGAAGTGTTCTTAAAGCCCTAGGCAGTATTAGGGCTCCGTGGCTTTAGGATAGAGGGCTCAACATGAGGAGTGATGACTCATATCATAGTAAGGATAATGAAACAATAACGGTAGTAATTCAGGTTTACTCTGGGTTTATTATACTCCAGGCTTTATGCTAAGCCTCTACATGGATTATTTCATGGAATGCCCACCTATTAGTGGGCTTTGGAGATACTAATGGTACTCCCATTTTACAGAAAAAGAAACTGAGGCTCAGAAAAGTAAAACAGTCTGCCCAAGGGCACATGCTTGGTACATCGAAGCCTACATTTTAATGAAAATCTGTCTCCTTTTATCCTCCGCTAGACTAATAAACATTATCCCCTGCTATTTCTCAGATCTCTTAACTCTAGGGTGGGACAGTGCCACTGTGTTAAAAACATGAATGTAGGACTCAGCCAGGCTCAACTTTGTCTCACTTTGTCTCTAACACTTCCTTGTCATGTGGTGGAAGTGGAGTTATTTCGTCTTTCTGAGCCTCAGATTCCTTATGCGAAATGATAGCAATGACAGTACCTTATTCATAGGGATGTTCAGCTGAAGTGCACATGAAAAGTTATAGCCATGGTAATAATAATTATTGTTATTTGGATGGCGAGTGATTGAATCGCTAAGCTGAGGTTCAGGCAAGGATTATATAAATCTGGCAAACCCAATGAAATGAGAGAGATTAACTTCTTAGGAGTTTTCTCTGCCCTCCCCCAACCTCACAATTTGGAAAAGTCCCTGAATGGGTGGGCAGCTCCCCACATTAATTCAGTCCTCAGATTCATATGGTTTGGTCAGCAGAATTTTTAAAAATATTTGAATTTGAGGCCGACATCATGAAATCAGATTTCGCATTCAAATCCGTTTATCTCACTTCTTTTACAAAATTGGAAAATGTGTAATCATGGGCTCACCTCCTGCCTGGCAGCCCCACGGTGGCAGATTATAGCTCTTTACATGGAGATGCAAGGCTTCCGTGTGTTCCATCTGAGTTTGAGACCTCTGCCCGAGAACCACCAGAGTCAGCCTGGGAGAGCTGGGGAGGGGATAGAGGGGACTCTTTTTAATTAAAATATAAAGTCTAGTCCTGAAATTGTCTCTGTTCCTAATTTTGTCCAGAACTTGTCAGGAGCCTTCACTTCCACCTGCTACACTCTGAAGTAGAGGGCAGCCCCTGATTGCAGACCAAGAAGGGGGAGAGAAAAGGGAAAACAGAGAGGGAGGGACGGGAATCATGTTCTTCCTTAATTAAGCTGGGAAGGAGATGGGGGCGAGGAGACAGCATGGCTTGTGGCTCAGCATTTATCATGCTGTCGCCCCCTGACCCAGGGGCTGTGCTGGGCAGGAGAGTCAGACTGCCTGGAATGGCTTTGCTGATGTGCCATTCCTGGGGCGAGTAGTCACTGATGCAGGGGCTTAAGTGGTATGTGCCCTAGAGCTAATGCTGCAGCGCTCAGGGGCCTGGGCAGTGCGCCCCCCTGTCCTGGGAACTTTGCTGCACAGTCCTGCCTACTCTTGGATTCAGGGGCTGATCTTCATGGGTCCTAGTGGCACCCAAATCAAAGAATCACAGCTTCTTACTCCTCCTCTTCTCCCAGACACTAGGCTCACAGTGAGAAATCTGAACTGTCTGCACAGGCTTTCTGCCTTTAGACTCTGATGCCTGAGTTTTAATGTCTTTATTACTGATCAGAGAAATAGGAAAACAGGCCATTAATGGCTTTTGTGAATGATGGTGATTTGGAAGGCGTCACATGAGCAAAATTCAGAAGGAATATATGGATTCAGAACTTCGGGAGGAAAAAGAGGAGAGAAGGTTAAAAACAACAAATGCAAGGAGAAAATAGACTTTAGCATTTAACATTTTTTAGTGGAATATTAAGGTTCAGAAGATTTTAGAGATCTTCTCTACCAGTCGTTCTCTGCCTTAGCCTTACATCACAATTTCCTGGGAATTTTTACAACAAAATACTGATGTCTAGTCCCCACCTCCAGAGATTCTGAAATAATTGGTCAGGGATACAGCCCAAGCATTTGCATTCTCTCAAAGATTTCCCGGTAATTTCATTGTGCGGTCAGATTAAGAACACTGATATTTTTTTTACTTCACGGTCGAGGTAGGTGATGTTCAGTGACTTTCACATGGTGACAAAGCTGGCTGGTGGCACAACTACCACTAAACATCCCGTTGTCAGTTTCTCAGCCCAGCCGTTTTCTTTAATTCAGGGCTTCCTTGCAAGCACCATTCTCATACCACTGCCATAGTTTCTTGCCATATCCTTTGTATCATCTGTACTATTTTAAGCAATGTATTTACATCAACTCACTCTTTAAACTTGAATTTATTTGAAAAGGACACTTGGTGGTGGTGCCCTAAGTGGCAGTTCAGCCTCAACTGCTGTAAATGGAAGGTCACTGCAAGACGCACTCACTGAAAAGAAAGTGGTGGTGTTGCGTTTTCACTGATGCCAACGACTCTGCTAAACGTGGAGATTGGCAAGCACAAGGTGTTCAAGAAACACTAGCACCAGACTGAGATATTCTCATTGATGGAACTGAGCAGTTAAAAGAAAATTGGAAAGGAAACAAGTCTCTCACTATGAGATTCCTTATTATTGAATGCTCTTATACCACTAACATCGTCCTGGATATATTATTAGTATTGTTTTATTTGCCTAAAAAATGTGATGCTAATAACTTCTATAAGAAAATTGGTCTTAGAAAAGGGTGAGTATCCACAAAATAGAAAAATGGAGTATAATCTCCTTCAGGTTATCAGATAAGAGACTGGAGAAACTTAAAAAATAAAAGTTAGAAATCTGAAGTATTCATGAATAGCATCATAGAGATCGACTTCGAACCTGGTTACAGTATCAGCATTTAGGATTTTGGCTTTTTCTTTTTTTAGAGACAAAGAATCTCCCTTTGTCACCTTCAGGAGAGAGTGCAGTGGTATCATAGCTGACAACAACCTCAAACTCTTAGGGTCAAGCAATCCTCTTGCCTCAGCTTCCCAAGTAGCTGGGATTAGAGGCGCCTACCACAACATCGGGCTATTTTTAGAGATGGGAACATCTGGCTATTTTTAGGGACAGGGGTCTCGCTCTTGCTTAAGCTGGTCTAGAACTCCTGAGCTCAGGCAATCCTTAGCCTCCCAGAGTGCTAGGATTACAGGCATGAGCCACCATGCCCCACCTAGGATTTTGGCTATTACTGAAATATTATTGTTAGTAGACTTTGCAGGTAGTGTTCTCTGCTAAAGCAGTAAGCTACCTGGAGAGGAGCTGGAAACTTTAAGAAGTATTCCTTTAGATTATTTACCCCTTCTTTGGAGATCCAGGGATGATTAGGAAGTTTATGAGATTCATGGGAAATAAGCTTCTAACTAAAGGACTCAGACATTATAACAGTAACTAGCATTTTAATCTTACTTTTTATTATTAGATTTCTATTAGAAGAGACACAGTTTTATTTTCTTTATTTGGTTACATACACACATACACATATACATACACACACACACAAAGTGTCAGGATGAGAGAGTCTGCCCAGATAAAGCACTAACACACTCTCAGATAACTGTGAAGACTTTCTGTCCAAGGCCTGGAACCTATTTATTTAGGTTTTGGCTGAGCACATTATCACAGGTTTGGTCACTTTCTTTACTTACTTCCACAACTCACTCCTACCCATGTGGCAGCATTCATTTCCCAAACTGAAATATTTGCTTCTTATTCCCTTTGATTTTCCAAAAACATTAGAGCGGATAGGGAGTCTCAGTCATCTGGTCAATACTGTCTGATACATTTACCTAAATGGTATGTTCTTCATGGCGTTGTGTCCACGCAATAATTAAATGTACCTTCAGACAGTATTGAAGGTAGGTAGTCCTTGAGCTTATTGCTTAATTAGTTCAGGTTTGTCCTATAGTTTCCCATCACTGTGCAATCAATACACCTCTAGAGAACATTCCACAGTATTGGAAAAGACGCCTCCTGCCTCCGTGAACAGATACAGTAGAGTTGAGATGGGGTTGTAATTAGTTTGTACTGGAAATATCATACTTCAGAGAACTTGGTAAGTGAATCTGTCTCTTCGAAACACACTTATATACATATAACAAAAGCCTCTAGATGCTGCCTTGGGGCCTATTTTTCCTTTCTTCTTTCATGTCTTTAGGTTACAAAGAATTTCAACCAAATAAAAGATGTAGGACCTTTTCAAAGCTTGCTGCCAAAGGGAACCCTTGTGCTATTTTTACCACCTTCTGGGTGGTCAACAGTAATTTGATTGAAATGAAAAGCTGATATTTTTCAGACAAGAGCTCTGCCAGGGAGCTGAGAAAGTAAGGGCTGAGGAAGTTAGGAGCCTCCAGGATGGATATCCAGGGCCTCTCAGGTAAAGGGTGGCCCATCGAAGCTGGTGCTTGGGGCAGGGAGTTCTGCCACGACTTGCCCCATGAGGTAACAAAGCAGCCCCCTGGCAGGGGGACACAGCAAAAGGACTCCATGGTTTCTGCCATTTGTTATGTTAGATTTCCTCCCAGGGTTAATTCTGGTTAAATCGAGAGCTTCATATACAGAAGGCTGGATAGAAGTCTGGCCCTTTTAAGACCACGATATGTATCTTTTCCTTTAAATACCAGTGGGATTATAAGCTCTGATTCCAAGGATCATGGATATTTTATTAGATTACTTTTGGCGAGGGAGGAAGTTTCAAAAAGAGCAAGCTGGATTTATGATGGAAAACTCCAAGTACTGTGAAGTAAAAATAATTAGACTGTGAATGCCTTGTTGGTAGGGGTTTTTGTTTTATTATCAACTCATTTATCTAGCAAATAAATATCAAGTATTTCTCATGTGCCTGGCACTATGTTGGGATCTGGAGATACAGCACTAAAATATGTCAGAATAAGAAGTTACCGCCCTCGGGTAGCTTAGTTTAATCTTGTTATTCTTTGTAGTCGTGTAGCCTAACATAGTGTCTGACATACAATAGTCTCTCCATAAATGATTATTAACTTGTCTGTAAAGTAAGCCCAACTACATCCTTTCCATCTGCGTTTTTAAGCTTTGGTCAACCTCCACTTTTGATTGAGTCTTAGTGTGCAAATAAGACTATTAGTAACAACAGTAGCAGCTAATATTTATTTATTTAACAAATGTCAAATGATTTACGTTCATTAGCTCATTGTCTCAGGGTACTAATCTCTTTGACCTAGAATTTTGAAAGACATTTCTAGGCATGTTTAAAATCTATCTACCTTTTTTATAGAGTTTCAATTAGTATGTGGTTTGGTCTAGGCGATTGTAACCTACTTTGAGTCTTCTTGCCCAAGTCATAAATTGATGGTTAAATCCCAAGTGTGTAGCTCATTTGGGATACATAGTAGGCACTCAAATAGGTTCTGGTTGAATTAACTGGGTGTGATTTTAAAATGATGTTATCAGGACCTAGCTAGATCAGAAATCAAATGTCTTAACTCTTTAGGACAATGGTTTGAAATCATTATTCAATTGTTTTGCTGTATGTGTCTCCTAGAACTTTTGTTTTAAACTAAGATTCTAGCAAGCACTGTTTTGACGAACTATTTGAAACAAAACGATTACAATTGTTCAGAGTCTGTCAGTATAGTTTGCAAAGTAATCCTACTTGCACTGTTTTGCTGAGAGCTTGTGTATTACATCATATGTACAGCAACAGCATAAAACCTTTAAAAACACAGGGCTCAGAGTACTTGAACATTTATAAAGTATTTTTAAATTAATTTTTAATGAGTTTTAATATTTTAATATTGTACTGGATTTTAAGTAAGAAAGTTGTTCTTGTATTAGGCAGTGGTGTACAATATTACAATTCATGGGATAACGTTTAATTAAAATATACTAATTTATGTATTTGTTTATTAGCTTTATCCCTAAAGCAGAGAGAACCTCTGCATGATTTTATGAAAAATGTAAATGAGGATTTGGGCCTCAAAATAAGGTTACATTAGAATAGGTAAAAATTATGCTTTTACCTTCATTACTTTATAAGAAAGAGCTTTAAAATGTTGATTTGACATATAATAAAGATCACTTTTCAGTGAAAAGATTAAACTCTCATGAAAACAACCTTCTAGTTTGCTAATTTCCTTTAGGCTTTATTAGGTTTTACCTGATTTGTTCTTGTCTAAAAACATTTTCCCTTATTGCTATAATTGCTGAAGCCATTTTGATGCGAGGATATTGTAGTACGATTTTTTTTTTAAACATTTGGAAATAGTTAGCTACCCTCGTTGAGTATGCCCACTTAGAGTATTGATGTAACAAATGAGAAACACCTATTGACTCGTATGTATTCTTTGCTGATTTTGCTTACTCTGACTTAGATTTTATGCTCCTCAAGATTGGGGCCTGTTTTTTTTTGTGAAGTTTGGCTGTGGTTTTGAATATCCTTCATATTTTAGAAATTAGCAATTATAGCCTTAACCTTATGATTATGAAACTTACTAGCTTATTTTTCATTCTGTACAAACATTGTTTAAATCTCTTGCTAAAGAGAGAAAATGAGAAGGGATGTCATACTCTGGTTTTCCAGAGTTTTATTTAAATGTTCTAGATACCAGGACACAAACACCTTTTGTTTTTACTGCCCTGGGTGTCACGGATATACCTTTGGTAGCATCATGTTTCCAGCAGAAAAGAAAATAGATTTAAAATGCATTAAAAGGGCACCGCCACGAGATATTTTCTCTCCATTCTTCCTTTGTTAGTTATTTATATTCACACTTCTTCACTTCACTACATTCCTTAGTAAACAGCTTGCAGGGGGGTTGATGTTTGTTAATGAACTGTCAATAAACACATGTTCTCCCTGACTTCTTAAAAAAAAAAAAAGACTATTTTGGAGGTGAGTGTGCTGGTTTCCAATTCCTGTTCACGCCGTGGAGACAGAGAGCGGAGTCTTGGCTGCAGATCCGGCCTCAGAGCTGGGCACGGCTCGCAGTCACGTGGTGGAAACACAGCCTTTGTGCAGGAGGGAAGTGGCAGATTTTGATGGAGAGCATGCCAGCAGTTTTTAGGAAGAAATCGGGAAGTGTTTGGAAACAGGGCTGCTAGCACCCCCAACAAAGCTGGAGGAGAAATCTCTCCAAAGAACAAAAGGCAAACACACACTCAGGGTGAGGACTTTCTTCTCTATTGACATAAGAGATGTGAAGTGAGTTCAGAGCTGACCCAGGTTTGGAGAGAGGACAAATAACATAGCTTTGTCCAAGGAAGTGAGGTCCGGTCATTTTCTTTTCTTTTTCTTCTTGTTATTCTTTCTCAGCCTCCTTTCTTCTCTCTGGAGCTAAATACCTCCACTCAACTGTCTCATGAAGTCCTTCTGATTATAAAATACCGTGGAGAAGAACCTTCAATCATTTGAAAAAAAAAATAACAGTTTCTTTTCCACTGTGGCCCATCCCAATGACTTATGGGCAGAGGGCAAGGAATGATACCACACCCAGAGGGTGGGCAAAATGTTACCACACCCAGTGAAGGGGCAGAAGCATGCCCTTTTGTTGTGAGGCTAGTCCTCAACTACAAATTAATGAGAGGCACTTAGAACAGCCTTTTATGAAAACTATTTATAATTTAATTAGTATTCTCGCTGACTTCTATTCATTTGGAGACAAATTGTCCCAAGAGCAACAATTCTGGACATTTTTACTTCGGCAAAGAAAAAAAAATGTTGAATTTCCCAGTATCCTTGTCTCTTTTTTTTTTTTCCTTAAAAATTTCATGCATTGTTAGGGAAGAAAAGTCTAGTCTAACTCACAAATGCATCCTTATTCTCATGTATATTTGATACCGGCCCCAGTCTAATCTGATAAAGTGCACTTTGCCTGTGGTGTCTTACAATAAGCTGGCTGCATTAGTGCCGGGAAAAATCAATACCGATTTATAATTTACCATCGCAAAAACCTATCACTTTTTATGACCCTCCATCCTGGCTCATTAATATTACATTAAAACACACACACCCACTGCAACAGGGGGAAATTGCAGCTTGTCAGGTTTACAGTCATAAAGAAACCTTTAATTGGGCTTAGTTTCGGAATTCAGGCACAGATTTTATTTGTTTTATTTTTAATGTATGATGTTTACCTGGGTAGATTTTTAAAATGATGCATAGCATACCCATTTATTTATCTGAAAAGAAAGAAGAAAAGCATGTCGCGGAAATTCTGCCATCCACTTTCCCACAGCTCTTATCATATACATTTTAATAGTCCCTAATAGTATTCTTTGGCCATAGTCTCCAAACCTTTTTCACTTTCTTCTTTTTTCTTTTTGTGTGAGTGTGGGATTTCTTTCTCTGTGCGCAAACATTTCAGCTGATGGTATTTCTCTTATCTTTTTGGCTTGTCATAGTTGATATTTAGGCCCCCCCCACCACCACCTCAGATCATGAAGAAGCTAAATGCCATCTTTTGCATTGTCTGTCCCCTAAAGAAAGGATGCATACTTGATTTTTCTTTCACATTGAATAGAGAATATTACACAGACCCGGCTTAGAAACTGATTCCTCCAAGTGCTGCTTCTTCCCCAGCAGAGAACTATAGACTCTCTGTGTGTATCTTTCATTATTTTGCCTAAAAGAAAACCCCAAACAAACCTTAAACAATCCTCTTTCCTTCATCAACTCTATTAAGCAGCTTTGCCCTTACGTGTTTTTAGACTTAAAAGTCTTACGTCTAAATTCTTTCCAGATAATATTAAAACAACAACAACAACAACAAGATGTCACTGTTTATGTTGGCAGCAGCAAAGTGCTCTATTTATTTCATCCTATTCAAATAGTTTCCAGGGAATTTTTCCTGTTATGACCATGAAGAACCCACCTTAACACACGGCTTGCCCCTTCCTTTGCTGGCTTAAAGGTTAAGGCTTCCCCCCTCCTGGCAGAAAGAAGCCAATGAAGTATACGGCAGAGCCAAATAAATAAATAGGAGAAGGGGGAAATTCAGTGTGTTCTCAAGTGTGCAGTAGATCCAGACCATGCAGCAAATACATGTCGTGATTGGGTTTTTAAAAGACGTCCGCCTCGCCCCTGACTGACAGGGCCTATTGATTTTTTAGGTTTCTGCCGTCATCGGTTTCCAGCCTCACAGCGGCCGCATGTCGGGGGTCAGGGCGCACCGGGGCGCAGTGAGCCAGCCCTCGCCACTTCCCAAAGTGAAGGGCCGCTGAAAGAAAATCAATCATGTCATAAGTGAGAAGCATCAAAAATTTTCCTCCTGTATGGCCAAGGCCCATCAGCCTGTCTCCACTCAGTAGCTAAGGTTAGGCATCTGTCAAGTCAGACTAGGTGAAAAGTATTAGAAATGCCAGTTAACCCGTGGGTAGACCATGTGCACTGGAGGCTGCCTCTTCCCTTTGTCTGGCCGTCCGGGGGGTGACAAGGTTGGCGTTTTCACTTAATTTTTGAGCCTGAATCACTTATTTTCCCTCCCGTTCCCCTGTGTGCGTTGTTCTCTCCCCTCTCCTTTCTCCTCTCCAAGGCAGGAAGGATTGAGGCCTGGTGCCCCTATGTTTAAGAACTGGGGAACCACAGTCAAAATGGATGCTTTTCCTAAGCAGCCCACTGAGAGGTCAGCGCTGTTGCATTTTTACCAAATTGGAAAGTGCATTTTTTCCTCAAGGAAGCAAATCTTCTTTTTTACCACCCCTTTCAGACCTTGCTTTGGAAATGTACATGACACAGATAAGTTTAATTGTGAAATTAATTGTGCACGTCCCATGGTAGAAATTTTATTTGGCCATCGCACTGATGTTTCTGGACAGATAGGACACTGAATTTTCTTTCTGTTCCACTAATTGGGAGATCATGTATTATCAGTTCTCAGAGAAATGATCAGGAATATGCTTGTTTATTTTTAAACACCTTTTTATGTTTCTTACCTTCCAAACGTATATAATGAGATTGTATAGTTTGTCAAGAGAAGCGTATAGTTTGTCAAGAGAAGCGTATTAAGGGTCTAGCTTGAAAAACTCTTTTACCTGCTCTTTCTAGTTCTGAGTTTGGTAATTTACTAGAGTTTAATGATGCCTACCTTTCAAGATCTAAATCATAGATCATGTACTTGGTGGGACAATGGTAGGTTTTCATGAACAAATTTTAGATAATTATCATTTTTTAATCAATAAGATTCAAATGAATAGTTTTGTTTGCCTGTTTTGTTGGACAGGAAGAGTGTATTGAAACCCACTGCTAGGCTGGCCTCTCTCTGTGGTTTCTACCTACTCAGCGCCTCTCCATTTCATGTTGTGTCCTTGTTGGTGCACTCTGGTTCCATGGCAGTCACTGTTCATTTAAGACCAGTTTGCAATTTCCCAAAAAGAGCCTTCTGGAAATTCTGCAGGAGTAGTTCTTTTGGGGATGGGGGCAGATTTTAAGACTTCTTCGCTGCTTGGGATGATGACCACAGGAGCATTAGAAAAACCGGAAAATGAATTGGCCTGAGAGCTGTGTTGTAACTTTCCACCCTAAATTGACATTCACTGCCTGAACCAAGATGTATACTCACTAATAAATATTTTAGCTCTCTATGCCTCAGTGATTACACCGGCCATTCCATACAGATAAAAAGACAAAATGTTTCTTTAATCAGTACTGTGATGTGAGACCGTTAAGGTAATAGTGCTTGAAACTATTAGAATCTCAAAGATATTGACTGGCTTGCTTTTGGCATGGCAATTATAATTACATTTTTAGGTTACATTTTATGGGTTTATACTAGTTATTCTAACATAAAAGAAATTGCTGTCCAGAATTTTAACAGGAGAATGATCTAGTTTGAAATCCTCAGCAGTCCAGACATCAGGGGCTGCTAATATATGATCTAATTGTGATCAATACTTTCTTTTCTAGTTTCTGTAATGACAAGGCCTTTGCAATAAAAACACTACCATCTTTTTGAAATCCACAGAATGATAAATGACCCAGGCCAACTTGGGGGGGAAAGTGTAGTGTATTTTACATTCCTAGAGATTTATTATGGGTTTGTGCACATAGCTAGTGTGACTTCAAGCTGTTGCAGGGGGGAGTACCCAACAAAGAAATCCATTCTGCCTAAAATGTCTAGATTTAAGTCCTGTTGCCATTGATGTGAGTTAAGTACTCTCATCAAGAGGCTTAGGAACCCTTGAGTATTTAGATTCTTTTTGTAACATTACAGGAAAGGGAAGAAAAGCCAACACAATGAACCACTACTTTGCTATGTATGAGTGGCTAGGTCAGCCTAACTCATGTGTTACATAAAAAGGACCAATTTCATTCTGTCTTCACAATAAATAAAAGCTCTGCTTTGAAGGTACTCTTAGCTGGGTCTATTTGCTTTTGGAGACAGTCTATTGGACAGGCTCTGGGAGGCAGGTTATTTCAGGTGTAAGAAAGGAAATCTGCTGGTTTCATTAACTATTAGGGACTTAACTTCCTTTGGTGTAAAGTCGAGTCCAATCATCCCAGTCCTTGAACAGGGGTGGATTGCTGTCCTAATCAAACCCAGCTGGTCATTCAGACCTGAGAGGTAAAGTTTTTGGGAAAGCTCAGTAAAGACTTGTGAATTCTATAGTATAAAAATGTGAAAAATATGTCAACATGACCCCTCCTTCCAGCTCCCACCTCTAGTTGTTTGTGCCCAGCAGTGTTTCTCATGTGGCCATGGTTAAGTCTCTCCCTCTTTTCATTTTTGACTTCCGTTTATAGGTTGCCTGTGATATTTTGCTTCAGGCCAACACGACGTATAATGTTACAGATGCCTGAAATCTTTGAATCTTTCTTTTTTTTTTCTTCCATCTTCCTTCATTCCTTTCTTTCTCTCACTCTTGCTTGCTCTTTCTCTCTTTCATTCCCACCTCAACTTTTTCTTTTTCTTGCCCAAAGCTCTTTTATGTTAAAAAAAACATGGAGAGTTCAGGACCAGCCTGAGCAAGAGCAAGACCCCATTGCTACTAAAAACAGAAAAACTAGCCAGGTGTCATGGCGGGCGCCTGTAGGAAGCTGAGGCAAGAGGGTCACTTGAGCCCAAGAGGTTACTGCGAGCTATGATGCCACAACACTCTACCCAGGGTAACAGAGTGAGACTCTGTCTCAAAAAAAAAAAAGTTGCAAAAAATATGAAGTAACTATGCAGCATTCACAACTTGAGGACTGATCTGACATATTTTTCTGCCATTTACTGGACCCAGAATTTTTTTTTTCATGAACCAGAAAATATTCCTTTTTTTTTGCCTCAGTAAACGCAGTCTACAATAGGTACTAAGTATAGGCATTAAGTGATGGCTGCTATTCAAAATGATTTTTTGTTTGTTAGGTTTTTTCTTTTCTTTTTAATGAAAGAATTTGCCACCCTGAACATGTTTGTAGTCTGTGTGCTCTCTAAGGGAGCATGTTTGTTTGTTTGTTTGCTTTTTGTTTCTTTTTAGTCAATACAGGGTGTCGAAGACTAGGTTTTTGCATGAGATCATTAATCATTCTTTTCTCCTAAATCAGGCTTGGGACAAAAGGGATAAAGAGTGTTTTCCCCTCAAATATCCAATTCATCCTATCAGATTTCCCACAGTGACTTTCTCTACCAGGGTCTTAATGCACTACTCTTAGACTGTCTCATCAGTGACCAGAGCTGATGGGGTCTTTGAACATTAGACAGTACCCATTAGTCAAGGTCCCTGGGCTAACATCTCTGGATGGCATTTTCTTCTAAGTGTGCCATTAGTTAGTATAATGGACTGGTGTCTGTCAGCCTTTGGGGCAGGACCGAGAGGCGCATCCAAGACCCTTTGTTAGAAGATGGGCTGTGTTTTTTCTTCAACCTGGAAACATGTTCCCAGCAACATTTTTAGCCCTTGAGAGACAATAAATGTTAATGGCTTCAGTGAAGTCTTTATGATCTCTCAGATCAGAAATCGTTCCCTCCCCCCTTAAAGTCTCAAATATGGATTTACAAAATACTCTTCAGAACCATTATAGTCTTTTGGGTAAATAGTTTTCATTTTAAAACATTTTTATAACACACACATTTTAAAAAGTGTTCTAAATATGTATTTTTACGATTGATCATGACAGCTCCTTAAAGAGCCATTATCACCTATCTGGGAGATAATGTGTGTGTGTGTTCAAGAAATCGTCTACAAAAAAACCATCTTCAAGCCGTGTATATTTCCAGTGAGGATTTTTTTTTCCACTAATAAACTTAAAAAAAGTATGCAAAACAATTGAAACCTAGGGAGATCATCGAAGTGAGACAGTTCAGAGTTGAGGATTTTGGGAATGTTTCTCAAGTGGCAGTGGAGAACTTTCAGGATGTGAAAGATCAGATGCTGGCTATCTTATTTGAGGCTGTGAACCATTGGTTAGCAAAAGTCTGGGTGATTTGCCAGACTTTCTGCCTCAAGCCTGCATTTTTTTTTTAAAAGACAAGGCTTTGATTTTATTGGGCTCTCTGAACCACAGGTTGCTGTCTAATCACAGAGGGCTGGAAATCAGTCAGAACAGGGTAACTACTTGTTGGTTTATTCAAACACATTGAATGCTTCACTGTGCTAGGAGTTAGAGATATAAAGAGAATAAGCTCCACTGATGCCCTTGCGGAGCATGCAGCCTGCAAACATGGTCAGGGTGGTAAATTCTGCAGTGGAGGTGTCAAATGAATGGGAACACCAGCAGAATGCTTTAGGAATAGGGATGGGGGTGCTATTTGTTAAGATCTGGGTGTCTTCAGGTTTCCTCGGGGTGCAAGGTGGTGGCAAAGAACTGAAGGTGCTGGGAGCCAGGTGGGGAGAGATGGTGAGAACCAACAGATGACATTGTAGGTGATGACAACAATGACAGTGACCACAGCTTGGACTCTCTCTAATGTTGTTAGGAATTATTAAGGCTTTTATGGGACACAGAGCTAAGGAAATGTATCAATTAACTTAATTAACTTTTACGACAGAAGATACATTCTTACCTTATTTAACCAACAAATATTTATTCCACACCTTCTGTCTGCTAGCTTGTGGGCATAATGATAATAAGATCTGCTCTCATGGAACTTTAATAGTAAGGTTGGGGGTTTAGGAGCTCAGACATCCGATTTTAAAAATCACACACATGAAAAATCTATAGGATGATGTATTCATAAAGGGGAAGAGGACAAATATCTGGCTGATTTGATGGACTTACCTCGTGAAGGCAAGGGGTATGTGTCTGGTTAGGAGGCCAGAGAAAACTCTGAGAAAATGGTGAAGAAAGAATGAGAGTTACATAGATGAAGGGATGGGACTGGGTAGTAGGGCACAGAAGACTATTCAAGAGCAGAAAACAGGAGATAAAGAGGGAAAGAAAAGAGGAACAAAAGGATGCAGCGGGAGGGTAGATATAGCCCTCTTCTCTTCCCTCCTCTTCCCTCTTTCAAGAGATATTTATCGAGTGCCTCCTAAGGTCCAGGCACGAACCTTGGCAATGGAGATTCCGTATGAACGACACAGTGAAATTCACTGCCCTCAAGGAGCATATGTTCTAGTGAAGACAGATAGATAATACACAAATGGGCCAGTAAAATGATGGTACATCAAATGGTGATAAATTCTATAGAGGAAAATAATTCAGGAAATGAGACCAGGGAATGTCAGGGTGGGGTTACAGTTGTTCTCTTAACTACAGTAGGCAGGAAAGCCTCCTAGATAGGTTGGCAATTGAGCCAAGACCCGAAGGTGCAGAGGGAGAGCCTTTTGCAGATAGCTGGGGGGAGCAAACGCTGGGCAGACCTGGCAGTGGGAGACAAGGCCCTGCAGGAAGGGAGTGCCTCTCAGGTTAGAGGCAGGGTGCAGCAGCCGGTGGGCTGCCACTGAACTGACTGGCGGGAGAGTAAATAGTAAGTGATGCTGCCTGAGGCTTCCTGGGTGCATTTTCGGGGCCCCGTGAGCCATATAAAGATGCTGAGCCTTTACTCGGAGTGAGATGGGAAGCCTTTGAACGTGGAGGATAAACAGGTGGAGAGGAAAGTTTTGGGGCAGTAAGGAAGATGTCCACCCAGTCATTAACGGTAAGCAGAGCAGTCTTAAACTAAAGGGAAGCTTTTTTTTTTTTTCCCAACAACAGGCTTTTGGTATTCCAAGTCCCCTGGCATTTCCTGAGGAAAACCCTAAAAACACTGCAACTTGAGATTGAGTGTTTTTAGAAAGACTTTAGAAAGTGAGTGTCACTCAGGTCCACTCACAGGATTTTTAAGCTGACCTGGATTCATGAAGATGCATTTTTGGAACAGATCCATTTCACTTCTTAATGATCTACTTTGATAACCCCATTGCAAAATTTTGTTGTCACTAAGCTGTCTTTACGTACCCAAATATGCAAGATGGTGTGTGCCTCTGTGTGTATGTGTGTGTGTGTATTGCATGGGCTGGTAACGGAAATAAAGTCGGCTGAGGCCTGAGTGACAAGGTGCCCAGCTGGGGAAGTGAGGGGGGAGGAGGCAGAAGGAGTAGCTGAGAATGCAGATTGAGGTGGGCAGACAGGACAATGGCCTGTCAGGATGAGCACCTTTCCAGAAAGGTCACCAGCCCATCATGGAGACTCAGCACAAGCACCCTGGCTTTTGTATAAGCTGCAACTTCATTCTCCAGAGGAGCCAGTACGATCTCTGTGTGGAAGGTTGAAAACTATTGCAGCAATTTGAAAGATGATCAAGAAGGAATACTTTGCTCCTCACATGTAAGGACCTTATTCTGTTTCCCTTTATAGCATTGGGTCTATATGCTCTGATATTAATATTAATCTCTCAACACTAGGAAGCAATTTAAAAATTATGGACTTCAGATTCTGGGCATTTTTCCAAGGTGGAGGTGAGAGTGTGCCTCCCCCCCCCCGCACCCCCCCCCCCCCGCTGAGTCTTACCCCTTGACGATGGTGCTACCTGGGTGTGTTGGTTCAGTGGGCTTTTTAGAGGCCACAATAAAAATCTTCTGATGTTCAGATCTATTCAGGATTTGGGACCCCTTGTGATGTGTTTCCTTATGGTCTTTGGGTCATCTTCTCCTTGACAATTTCCTCCTGTGGCATTTATTTCTAGAAAACAAAGACGTCCTTGTGAAGCTTGGGGCAAACCCTCCCTCTGGATGTCTAGTGAAAAGTCACGGAGTGAGAGGTGTCTGGCAATCCAAACAGGAGCAAAAGAGACCCCAGGCTGGGAGCCCCTGAGAGCCTGGACGGTGGAGTCTGGGAGCTTGATGCTGAGAAGTTATTTCATTTATGTAGCTTGTTAAAGTCTACATTTGCTTTTCTTTGAGGCCCAGCTCCCAAATCTAGTGGACTTTTTACTATCACTCATTTGGCTGGCCACACAGAGCCACAATTCACAGGCCTCCTGCACAGGCCACTCAGACTGATGGGAAGCAGAGCCACGATCACCTGCTCAGTGACTTTCATCATCCAAGTACTTTCTAGATAGGAGCTCACTCTTCTCTCAAGAATCAGGTTAAGCACTGTCATCCCCACTTTACTCATGGGCGTGCCCCAGCTTCATTATTCCAAAGACAGATTTTGAGTCCATGGTAAATGTACTTAGCATTATAGTAAATTGAAGATGAAAAGACCTAATAGGTCATCTGGTATCGGCCCTCCTTCTATCCACCACCACATGACCTGAACAGGAAGCTCGTGCAGTCTACTTTCTAGTGCTTTGACCAGTCTTGGTTTAAATGTCCCAGGGGATCCTCCCCATAAGGCTGTGAAGAAGGAATCTCCTTTTAAAAGCTGTTCCTTTTCTGCCTCCCCAGCTGAAAGGCTTGGAAGGGAGAGGAATTTGTTTGGAAGTCTTTTTTCTTTTTTCCTAGGAGAATTGCAAATTCCGAGAGTCACATGTGTCTCTTTTCCTTTTATAGTGGATTTTTATGTGCCTTTCTAGGTTTACTAACAGACATGTGGGATTTTGAGTTACAGTTGGGACATGGGCTTGTGAAATTAGTCTTAACTGCTTTAACCTGTAGGTGCTCGTGTTTATGGAATAAGCAAGTCATAATCGCTGACCACAGCCATTAAAATCTGATGTGAGTCAACTTCCAGTACAAAGACTTTCTATAAGCCAACTCTCTTGAAGCAGAAATGATCACAATTTAATATAACGAGAATAATTAATAAGGAGTGTGCCGGTGACCTTGAATATTAATATTGTTTCCTTTTCCTGTAAACAAACTGGGCTATTTTATTATTATTTTAGTGTGTAATTTGGCATAAACACTCCTTTTCACATAATTTCCCCAGGTGACTTTTGTCTCCTTGGCAATTTCCGGCTTTAATAAAGAAAACCTAATTAAGAAGGAGCTGTTGATTGGTTTGCTAGTGTAATTAACACAGGTGATGCTAATGAGTTTCTATGAAACCGGTGGTTTATGGGAAAAATAAACAGACCGTTGTTGCATATGGCCCAACTGATATCTGCACTCTGGAAGAAATGATGATTTCCAAGTCTCCTGTGAGTGGTTTGTGGGCATGGAATAGGCAGATAAAATATTTTATAAGATTCATTAGTGGAACTAGACCAAATTGGGAGCAAAAGTCTCAGTGTTGGGCGATATTAAAAAATCTGATCTCTATTAGGTCTGTCTTTTATCACGTACGTAAAAAGGGGCAGATTTCTTTTGTTTGGGGTGTGTTTCTGATTTGCACTATAGGCATTTTAAATTTGCAAAGCCCCCAGCAGACTTTCTAGAGACATTTTAATTTTCATTCTGTTTTCCTTGACTTTGTCCATTAACCCCTGAGGATGCTTTGACTAGAAAACCCCATGAGATTGCCACAGAAATTCGGGCTCCTGGAAGACCCTTTTCTTGGCCTCCTCTTCCAAAGGAACTCTTGTTATGTGTATGGGTTTTTTTTTTTTTTTTTTTTTGCTGGGGCTGGGTTTGAACCTGCCACCTCCGGCATATGGGGCCAGTGCCCTACTCCTTTGAGCCACAGGTGCTGCCCCATATGTGTATTTTTAATGGTGTCTGTGCTACTCCACAATTACTTATAAGAAGCAAACTTTTTGTTTTACTTTCTTTGTAGGGCTGGGAGGGGAGGGGAGGTCAGGAGTTCAGATCACGTTTGACAACAACTTTATACAATGAACAAGACCCCAACGGCATCAATGCATATTATCTTGTGGTGAATCTTACTCAGAATACCTAGCTATTAGTCTTGATACTTTATAAATGCCTTGCTCAATTTTAAAATTAATTTTTGGAATCATTTACATAAAAGACCAGTAGATCATAAGCCTTTTGTTGTTTATATACATAGTTTATCCTTCCCCCTCTTCACTGGTATGTCCTTCTTCAAATCCGTTTTAAAATATGTGTTTTCTCATCATTTTCATTTCCTTTTTCATCATTAGGCAGTTAATTCTCTTCCCTCTTTTCATTCTGCCTCCAAAAATGCCTGTTCTACTTTGTCTTTCATCTATTGCTATGTGACAGAAAAACCAGAGACATTCTGTGTCTAGCAGTGCACCTCCAGGGACATCTTTTGAACTCTCATAATTTGTATTTATTGCCACCCACTTTGTAAGTTCACAGTTTAATTTGCCAGCAGTGGCAGTGTTAGGCCGACACAGTAAAACAAGATAACGTTAAAATGTCAGAATGAGAGGGGGCATGAATGATGCATTACCCCTAGCAGGACTTCCACTTGTCATTCCTTTCCTCCAAAGTGATGTTAACTACCTTTTGAGAGCTTTATCTGACTGGTATTACTCAGAAATAGGATCATTAGTTCACTGTTCTGATTAGGAAGCTGCTCTGCTTGATTAACTCTTCTTGGACTGGGATCTCAGTGGAAGCATTAAATGAATCGCACTGACTTAGACATCTAGAACTAATTTATAATTATTTTTGTGCAATTATTTGTAGTTGTTGACATGTGTTTTGCCATGATGTGGTACTTAACAGGGAGGAGTTAAACCTCCTGGAGAAGAGACCAGCATGTTTGAATTGCACATTTGAGCCACATTTCAGGGGGAGCTTTTCTAGATTAAAGAAATCTTTTCTGTGGATAGGTAGGAAGCCATCATTCTTAATAGTGTCTATGTATAATTCATTCATAACCTTTTGAAATTTCTGAGTTTTGGAAAATGGCACTTTGATAGTTTTTGCTGAATCATTGCCCTAGGACAAAACTCTTTGAATTCATGTTTATTCATAGTAGTGATTTCATGGACAAGAAGCAGGGTTAACATGAGTCTTAAACTCCCAAAGTGTTAGATTTAGAATATTGGGACAGGAAACCCTTCTTCACTTCCCTATTCCCCAAAACCACTTCACACGGGTCTTTCCTTATCTCACATTTTCTTCCCAATCTTGTGGCTGTCTGTAATCTTAGCATATTGATTCCTTGGCTTCTGACCAACTACTTAACTCTCTGCCCCCTTCCAAATCTACACCCAATACTTACACTTTAGCATGGATGAGTTTTAGATTCTCTTAAGAGTGGGTTTTGATAGGGAAAGCACTGAAAGGTTGGGAGGTAGATATGGGAGTAGCTCCAAAGAGGAAATTTGTCCTCCAACAAGGGTCTTGATGGTAATGAAGACTTAATTTGTGCTTTATAGAAAAGGACTCCATTTCACAGTAAAGATACTTACTGATTTTGGTCCACAAGTCAAGAATGAAACTTGCACTTGGGTTTAGCCTTTTGAAAATAGGAATATTTTTCATCTTCTAATTCCAAACAGAAACTGAGCTGTGCAGAACAGTCTCAGAGGGGTCAGTGCATCTTCTGCAGCACTGTGTGTATAGAGCCTAGTCCTTTAGGTGTAAATTGAATCAATGAAGTAATCACAGTGGAGCAATCTTCCCCATCCCCCATTTGGGTATTTCTCTAAAATATCTTATTTCCTGAAAGGGCTTTTTATTTGTGCAGATCCAGAAACTTGGATTGTTATCACAGATGCCTTTGATGAATCTCTGGTTACCCTGAGCATATTAACAGCATCCTCCCATTATGTTCCTTTATCAGGTACAGAACCTGAATCTGCCCTAAGTTACTACTATCCTTAAGTATCTGCTTAAGTCAGCCTATATTCTCTTTGGAGATTTCTTGGCAGCTAACTTTTTACTGTAGATACAGATAAATGCAACTCTTTGTATTAAAAATGTAACCATAGGCCAGACATGGTGGCTCATATCTGTAATCCTGCCACTTTGGGAGGCTGAAGCAGGAGGACTGCTTGAGACTGGGAGTTTGAGAACAGCCTGAGCAACATGGTGAGACCCTGTCTCTGCCAAAAATAGAAAAAATAGGGAGGCATGGTGGTATGTTCCTGTAGTCCCACCTACTTAGGAAGCTGAGGCAAGAGGATCACTTGAGCTTAGGAGTTTGAGGTTGCTATGAGCTATAATAACATTGCTGCCCTTTAGCCATCCTGTCCCAACAACAACAACAAAAGTAGCCATGACTTGCTTGTGTTTGGACTTCATCTTCAAGACCAAGCCAGGTGCCTGTCTTTGGGAGGACGGGTTTAACTGAGATGGTGGAAGCTGGATAACAGTGTAAGAATTCAAAAAGGAGCTTGGTTTTGGGGTATTTGTATCTAAGAGGTACAGGAAAAAGACTATGTGTTTAGTTTCTTGGATCTATCAATCTCCCCTAATAGTATACTTTTTGTCAGGGTGAATAATTATAGCAAATTCTAGTTTCTTGATATTTTTCTCTGTGAGCCTATTTTTTTTTTTAATGGTTTTGCCATGCATTGCCCAGAAAAGCAATGCTTTCTGAAATTTGGCTGTCATGATGCTTTTCTAGAGAGAGTAAATGAAGGCATAAGAAAATAAACAATTTTCTATAATCTTATGCAGAAAGGTAATCATCAGATTCGAAGGACTTTTCTTTTTCCTCTTCACGCATACATACCTCTGTGGGAGAACCTTTTGATTCATATCCATCAGGCTTAACCAAAATTAACTTTATTTTAAAATTGCTCTCATTTGGAAGTTCCCTTTCTCTACCCTTTCTTAAAAGGGAAGGGAGGGTGTGGAGTTCTAAAAGACAAGTTGTCTGGCCAAGAAGATATGAAAAATGTCCCCACCTCAATGGGGCACACAGGAGTGTGTGCCTTAGGGAACCAAACAGTGTGACTGCTTTAGTTGTCACCAAACTGTGATTACCTTCCCAAATCTGCCCCCTCTGCAGTACCCAAGGTGTCCTGTGTCCTGCACCGTCCCAGATAGAGAGAAAATGAAACTCTCACCAATTTTGTCTACCTTTTTTGCTCTAAGCCAAGGTTTTGCAGCACCATTAGGATGTAGATTATCATATTTAAAACCTGTGATGACACCGTTGTACCCATCCGAATGATTAATCTGCTCATTAAAAGAGTGCCGATGGGCTAGTCTAATTGGAACATGGATCTTCTTAAAGGACGTTACAGGGTCGGGAATAGGAAATATTACTCATAACATAAAGTAGGGATTAATTATGCTACTAAATACTACTGTGTGAAATTTACATATGGGTCTGGTTAGAGACAAGGATTAGAAAAAGTGTAGCATCCCATTTTATAACATTTATGTCAACTTTAAGACAGGTGGTGTGTTCCTACTTTAATCCCAAATCTTAAATCAACATTTGCAAAAGCTGTTATAAACTCAAATGCCACAGAAGGCTTAGAGATTGGGATAAACACGGAATTTGCATCAGTGAATCACTATGATTTAACTGTATGGATTTTTTTTTTTTTAAAAAAACAACTACGAAGATCCAGAGCTGCAGGGCAATTTCTACTCTCTGTTAAACCCTAAACTTCTAGAGGGTATTAATCTTCCTTAGGAATGAAAGTACAATTGGGATCTTTAAGAAAATAGGTAAATCCACTGAGCAAAAGTTTGCAAGCTTTTTTTTTTTTCTGTTAACCTTTCTCTAAACAAACAATATGTTTGCTTATTGCAAAGGATATGGGAGATTTGCAGCTGTACTTAAGAGCCTTTCTGGTGCAGGGATCCTGTGGCTACACAATTAGAAAGCCACCATGCAACATGGAGGTAGAGCCTAGCGTCTTTGGGTTGAAAAGAATCTTGACAACCTTTTATTCTATCTCCCTCATTTTAAGGCAAGGGAGCACAGAACTTACACAACAACGTAGTGACCAACCAGAGCTAAAAAAGCGAAGTTTCTGACTCATAGTCTGGTTACCAAATATCTTGACACGTTAGAATTATTTGTTTGCCGCGTCATGTCTTAAGATATCTCTGTTTACTGAAGTCAGATCTGTTTGACAAATGTGAATATATTCCTACATGTCTTGAGGATTTGCTGCCTTTCTACTGCTTGAAAATGCATATTCTTTTTTACTTGTAGGCAGATGTCATGTCGTGTGTGTAGTGCGAAATGGAATGTTGCTACTCCGTCATGAACCCTCTGCCATATGCTGGCTGTTGTAGCCAAAAAAGAAATGAAAATCAGGGCACTTGGTTATTAGTGGGTCCCCAGCTATTTGGGGCACTTAGAGGGTTACATATCGGTTTTAGGGGGTGCTGCCAAGCTTAGAGAATATCCTTGGGCTTTGGTGACCTTATGGTATTTCTGGGTTGGGCAAGCCTTAGGCAGAGAATGCTGTGCTTGAAGGTACCTTAACAGGTTATCAGTTTAAGCTTCTCCATACGTCTGGATCTTCCTCCTATCCAAGCCTCATTTTTGGTTTCCCCTCTCTGTTTTATTCTGCTTGTTGGACTGAATGGAGTTCACCATCGTCTCTCTCCCGGATGACGAGAATAACTTCTTAACTATCTCTAGCACTTCAGTCTTTGGGTGTCCCCACAGCAGCTGGAATGTTCTTTCTAACCCTCTGACACCACTTCTGCTTAAAGCTGGCTGTTGCTGGCATGGCACAGCCCCTCCTCATCTCAGCGTCTGAGCTGGTTGGTACTGCATAGAGAATCCTTCCCCGCCTGGGTTCTCACTACTCTCCTCCTCACACTGGGCCACCTCCCACGGATGCCAGCTTGCCCGACTCTCTGAGCTTGCTTTTGTTTTGCACCTGTTCTTCCCCTAGGACTGGTATGCCCTTCTTAGCTTTCTCTTGCCTCAGCTTTCATCTGGCTGTCTCTGACTTATCCTCAGGATCAAATTCAGTGTTAGCTTCTCAAAGAAGCCTCCTGGGACCCACTGAAAGTGTGCAGTGTGCACTTGCTCTTCACCATGGCACCTTTCACGTGGCATAGTAACAGCTTACCCAAAGCGTCCCCACATCTACCAGTGAGCTTCTTGAGGGCAGGGAATATGCTATTATTGTTTTTTTGGTTTTGTTTCCAAGTAAGATGTCTGATTCAAAAGAGGAAATCCACAAATGTGGAAGGGAGGAAAGAAAGAAATGAACTCTGACAAGAATTTGTACTCTCATAAGGTGTGCAGAGGAGATGTTCTAACATAGGTATTCCATTGTAAACTGTCTTGCATCAATAGCTGGGTAGGTGCCTTTTAATTTTAAGTTTAATGTCTTGGTTTGATAATTTTGTTTTTTTTCAACAACAGGGATCAGGCTGACCACTAGCTTCCCTGGTAGCACCTTTTATTTTCTTTTTATTTACTTCTTTATTTATTGTTTGCGACAGCGTCTCACTTTGTTGCTACAGGCTGGAGTACAGTGGTATCATCGTAACTTATTGCAGCCTCAAATTCCTGGGCTCAAGTAATCCTCCTGCCTCAGCCTCCCCGGTAGCTGGGACTATGTGGATAATTTTTCTATTTTTTTTGTAGAGATGGGTGTCTTACTCTTGTTTCATTTGGTCTCAAACTCCTGACCTCTGGCAGTCCTCCCACCTCACCCTCCCGACATGCTTGGATTATGGTATGATCCACCCCACCTAGCCTGGTATCCCCTTTTACCACAATGGCCCCCAACCTTATTCCATAGTGAGTCCACTTTGCATGATTTATAATATGTTTTGCATGTAGGCAGAGGCCTATCATCGACAGAAGAGATAGGAAAATTGTTTTTTTGGTTGGAGAGGAAAGCCTTTGTCATGGGTTTTGGAGTATTCTCTAAGCTTGAGTTTTGGCATTCTTAGAGGTCAGTGCTGAAGAGGTGCTTTTTAACTGTATTCTGACATAGGAGATGAAACTTTCGAAGAAGCCGATACTCCCATTCTGTGAAAGTTAATAGCAAAGTCTCATCAGAAATCTGTTGGGAAATGTTTGTTTTCTGTGGTAAGCCTCTGAACATTTTTAAGACTCAGGAGTGGTGTGCTGAGAAACTTCCTTTAGAAATTCAGATCTGGTGGAATACCATAATTGTTCAGTGGTGGAACAGACATTTGAGCATAGTATTCTTCTGTGAAGATCATTTGCTCCTGGACCTCTATAGTCAGCAAGTGAAAATATGAACTCTTAAGTCCTCAAGGGAGATAGAGAGACACATTATTGTAGTCAAAACTTGACTGGGCAAGTACCAGGGAAATGGATTGATTCACAACTGTTTTCCAACCTTGCTGGTAGGAAAGGATTTCACTGTCTTCTTTGGTACATAGTGGTCTGGCTATAGGAATACGTTGAAGGCACAGGAGGGTGGGCTAGATGTAAACTCACTCTTGAGTGTCCCAGAGTTGTTTTCCTAAATTATAGAATTGTGGTCCTTTTGAGTCAGTATGAAACTTACCTACAAGTCGATAAAACCTCACCCTTAGGGTGGTGGAAACAGGCTGCAGAGATGAGCCATCTGGCCTGGAGTCCAATAGCCTGTTGATCCCACAGGTGGGGTTTATACCAGGCCCTTGGATGGCTAATTCATTTTTTTTTATCTTGTTCTATAAGTCCCTGCATGGGCTTTGTGGGTTTTAAAAGGTGTTTGCTTTATTTTTATTTTTTTTCCCCTCTGTTGTAAACTCAGTACAGAAAGCAATGCTAGTTTACCAAGGAAAGTGAATAGAATGTATTATGTTGTATCCTGATAAAACAGAACTTTACTACAGTGCTACTGTGTTTGTAGCCTGAGAATCTCTGTAATTCTAAAAACTCAGGTAGTGGGCAGAATCAAAGGTTGCCAACTTGGCCTGCGAAATTATTTTCTATGGCCAGCGTGGTGGTGTTGAATTGAGGATAGGGTACACAGTCTTCTGCTTTTCTCTGTCCCCACCCCTGGAACCTGCACTCTATTTTATTATTGGCCCGGTCTCAGAGGCTTTTGAATCAATATGATCTTCAGCTTTATTTGGGGCTTACAGGAAGGTAAGCAAGAAATGCCCATTTTATTTTTAAAACATCTGAGAAGGGGGCTGTAGTTATAGGATGGGCTAGTTGTTGACAATGTTGTTTACATATTTGGAAGTATACCGCCTCTCAAGCTGCCACCGGCTTTATCAAATCACTTAAATGAAGTCCCATGCTACCATCAACAGCAGTCCAAATCTGTCACAACTGGCAACCTTCACCATTTGTATGAAAAGATGGTTAATCGGCCTGTGTATATGCACAGATGCAAGGTGGGAGCAAATGAGATTATTGCATTTGTGCACTAAACATTCAGGTTTATACAGGAGATATCAAGGTTTTTCTGTTTATCTGGAAAAAAGACTTTCCAGGATATAGTATTTTAATTTTTCTCTCTACTTAAAAAAGTCTTCTCTCTCTCTCTCCCCCCTCCAAACTTAGATATAATAATAATAATAGTTATTATTATTTTGCGACAGAGACTCCCTCTATCTCCCTGGGTTGAATGCTGTGGCTTCACAGCTCACAGCAATCTCAAACTCTTTGTCTTAAGTGATCCTCCTGCTCTAGTCTCCTGAGTAGCTGGGACACAGCTACTGGCTGGATTTTCTTTCTGTTTTTGTTTTTTTTTTTTTTAGAGACAGAGTCTCACTTTGTCACCCTCAATAAAGTGCTATAGTGTACATAGCTCACAGCAACCTCCAACTCTTGGGTTTAGGTGATTCTCTTGCCTCAGCTTCCCGAGTAGCTGGGACTATAGGCACTCGCCACAACACCCATCTATTTTTTTGTTGCAGTTTGGCCAGGGCTGGGTTTGAACCCACCAACCTCCGTATATGGGGCTGGCGCCCTACTCACTGAGCCACAGGTGCCACCAGGATTTTCTGTTTTTAGTAGCCAAGAGTCTCACTTTTGCTCTGGCTGGTCTTGAACTCTGAGCTCAAGCAATCCACCTACCTCAGCCTCTCAGAGTGCTAGGAGATAAAATTATTATTATTATTATTATTATTATTTGAGTCAGAGTCTCACTTGGTCACCCTCAGTAGAGTGCTGTGGCATCTTAGCTCACAGCAACCTCAAACTATTCAGTTCAAGTCATCCTCTTGCCTCAGCCTCCCAAGTAGCTGGGACTACAGTCACCCACCACCACACCTGGCTGTTTTTAGAGATGGGGTCTTGCTTTTGCTTAGGCTGGTCTCAAACTTGTGAACTCCAGCAATCCATCCACCTCAGCCTCCCAAGTGCTGAGATTATAGGTGTGAGCCACTGAGACTGGCTGATAAAATAATTTTTTAAATAGAAATGATCTCCACAGATCCACAGATTAGAGTTTTACTGGGTGGTGTGTGGTAGGGATATCATTTATCTCTTGCTCTTAAAATGATTTTAATTTTTTAAAAAATAAAGGAGTAACTTATGTTCTTTGTAAGAAATTTGAAGTAATACAGACAGGAAAACAACGATCACCTTTTATCCAAAGACTTAGAAAAATCTTCAACATATTCTGTTTTTTTTCCAAGAATATTTTCTCTGTATATATTAGAAGCATGTATTTACAAAATTGAATTATACTGTTTTGTAACTTGCTTTAGTCATTATTATATTATGCATATTTTAACGTTATCTTGTAATTTTTTAAAAAATGATTGCAGGGTGGCACCTGTGGCTCTACAGAGTAGGGCGCTGACCCCATATACTGGACGTGGTGGGTTCAAACCCTGCCCCAACCAAAAGCTACAAAAAACCCCAAAAGACTGCAAGGCATTACAGCTTATGGGTATCTTAATGAACCATTACTCTGTTGTGGAATGTTGAACCTGTTTTTAGTTTTATGCAGTTTGTTAAAGTAGAACAATGAACTACTTGTGTATGAATCTTTGGGTTACAATCTGATTTTTTAAAATTTTTTCTTTAGGCCAAACTCCTTGAAGTGTATTCTTTGAGTTAAAGGAGATGACTATTTTTAGGCCTTCTGGTACACGTGGCTAAACTGACCTCCAGCTCCAGGAAGGTTGTGCCTATTTATACTCCTGCTACCAGGTTAAGAGAGTAGTTTACCAGCATCCTCAACAGACCTCATTTAAAAGCTTTTTACGAACTTAGTAAACTGACATATAGTGTTCTTTTCATAATTTGTATTTTGGGATTATTGCTGAGGTGGAATACTTTTCTTTGTGTTTTTGGTCATTTATGTTTTTTACATTTTGGTGAATTGCCTGTTCACTTTCTTTCTTTTATTTATTTATTTTTTCTCATGAATTTTTACTTCAGTTTAAAATGATAAACATTTACCATCTCACGATCATTTGAGAACAGCTGTCGTTATCTGAAGGTTTGACTAGGGCTGGGGGATCTGTTTCCAAGTTGGCTCATTCACAAAGCTGTTGGCAGTAGGCCTCAGTTTCTTGATACATGAGACTTTCCAGGGCTGCTTGGGCATCCTCAAGACATGGCAGCTGGCTTTCCCCAGATAGGGGGAGCCTAAAGAGAGCAAATGGGAAAATGTAATGCCTTTTTGACCTAGTCTTGGAAATTACACACATCTTGTACTTCTGCCGTATTTTATTTTTTAGGAACAAGTCTCTGAGACCACCCCACACTGAGGGGAGGCAAACTAAGTTCCACCTCTTGAAACATTACCTCTTAAAGAATTAAAGAATTGGCTCCGTACCTGTAGCTCAAGGAGCTAAGGCCACATACAACAGAGCTGGTGGGTTCGAATCCAGCCTGGGCCTGCCAAACAACAATGACAACTACAACTAAAAAATAGCTGGGTGCTGTGATGGGTGCCTATAGGCCCAGCTACTTGGGAGGCTGAGGCAGAAGAATTGCTTAAGCCCAAGAGTTGGAGATTGCTGTGAGCTGTGACACTATAGCACTCTACCAAGGGCAACAGCTTGAGGCTGTCGCAAAAAAAAAGAATTAAAGAATTTAAGGACATATTTTAAAACCACCACCGAGCTTATCCTTTTCCTTTTGTTAAACAACGTATCTTTCAAATATTTTCTTCTGTTGGTTTGTTCTTAAATTTTAATTTTTTGACAGAGATTTAATATTTTATTGTATTTACGTTTATTACTCATTTCTTTCCTTGGAGTCTTTCTTTTCACTTACGCTTAGCAATGTCTTTATTCTAGGGTCAGATGCATTCTTAACTTATATTTTCCTTTAGTTTTTTGTTGTTTTCATTCTTTAAATGTAACCTCTTTCATGTTTCTAGAATTTATTTTGTGTGTGTGACATTAGAATTTTTTTCTAAATCATTAACATTTATTGTAGTGCTAAGTTTTGAACAACCTCACTTCCTTCTAATGATTTATAAGGCCTTTTTTTTTTTTAAGTTAATATGAGGGTACAATTAGATGACAGTGTTTGCATTTGTTAGGTAAGGTCCCTGTTGTAGTTGTGTCCTGCACCTGGGAGGTGTGCCATTATCCTTACATTGTGCCCAGTAGGTGGGAGCACACCAATCTTCCTCCCTCCTGCCGTCCCTCCCACCCTTGCCTCCTCCCCCCAGTTTGAATTAAATAGAGTTTTTCTCTTGTGTGGGCGGGTATTAGTTCCTCTACTGGCTTCATATTTGTGTTGAGTACACTGGATACTCACTTTTCCATTCTTGTGATACTTTACTAAAGAGAATGTTCTCTTGGCTCGGCGCCTGTGGCTCAATCGGCTAAGGCGCCAGCCACATACACCTAAGGTGGCGGGTTCGAATCCCCAGCCCAGACCCGCCAAACAACAATGATGGCTGCAACCAAAAAATGGCCAGGTGTTGTGGCGGGCGCCTGTAGTCCCAGCTACTTGGGAGGCTGAGGCAGGAGACTCGCTTGAGCCCAGGAGTTGGAGGTTGCTGTGAGCATGATGCCATGGCACTCTACCCAGGGAGATAGCTTGAGGCTCCGTCTCAAAAAAAAAAAAA
>CAUYTI010021798.1:0-29994 GCA_963575145.1 Galago senegalensis
TGTGGTCCCAGCTACTTGGGAGGCAGAGGCAAGAGACTCGCTTGAGCCCAGGAAGTTGGAGGTTGCTGTGAGCTGTAATGCCACGGCACTCTACCCAGGGGGACAGCTTGAGGCTCTGTCTCAAAAAAAAAAAAAAAATAGTACCCAAAAATCCGAACATTCATATGGAATTAAAAATTTAACTGAACCAATCTTTAGACCCCGGGATAAAACCCACTTGGTCATGGTGTATAATTTGTTTTATGTATTGCTGGATTCTGATTGCTAGGATCTTATTGAATATTTTTACATCTATATTCATTAAAGATATTGGTCTATAATTTTCTTTTCTTATTGGGTCTTTTCCTGGTTTGGGGATCAGGGTGATATTTGCTTCAAAGAATGTATTGGGAAGTATTCCTTCTGTTTCTATGTTTTAGAAAAGGTTAAGTAATATAGGTATTAGTTCTTCTTTAAAGGTTTCGTAGAATTCTGATGTGAAGCCATCTGGTCCCAGATTTTTCTTTTATAATCACTCACACTTTCACATGAAAGATAAATCACAGCTATAGCCCAGGATTTAGGAGGAAAGAGGAGGGGGATTGGAGGGGAGAGAGGAGGTTTGATGGAGGGAGGGTAAATGGTGGGACCACACCTATGGAGCATATTGCAAGGGTACATGTCAGATCTAAGTATAGAATATAAATGTCCGAACACAATAATTAAGTAAATGAGGTGAAACCTTATAATAACTAATTTAATCTAAGCATTCCAAATTTTATATAAAATCAGCACATTGTACCACATAAATGCATTAATGTATACATGATCTATGTGTACATAACTCAATAAAAAAAATGAAAAAAATAAACTGATTGCCAAAGAAATCCTGAGCAAAAAGAACAAAGCTAGAGGCGTTACACCATCTGACTTCAAAATATATTACAAGGTTATAGTAACCAAAACAGCATGGTATTTGTATAAAAATGGACACACAGACCAATGGAAACAACAGACACATAGACCAATTAAGATCCCAGAAATAAATCTATAAATTTACAGCTAACTGATTTTTGAGAACTGTGCCAAGAATGTGCATAGGGAAAGAATATTCTCTTCAATAAATGGTGCTGAGAAAACTGGATATCCATTGGCCAAAGAATGGAACTGGGCCCCTATCTCTCACCATATCCCAAAATACCATCTTAAGATTGATTGAAACTTAAACTAAGACCTAAAACTATAAAACTACTAGAATAGGGGTGGCACCTGTGGCTCAAAGGGGTAGGGTGCTGGCCCCATATGCCGGAGGTGGCAGGTTCAAGCCCAGTCCCAGCCAAAACTGCAAAATAAATAAATAAAATAAAATAAAAAGAAGATTAGTTTCAAAAAAAACTACTAGAATAAAACATAGATAGAGAAACACTTCAAAACATTGGTCTGGGCAAAGATATTATGGCAAAGACCTCAAAAGCATAAGCAACAAAATCAAAAAATAGACAAATGGGACTGTATTAAACTAAAAAGCTTTTGCACAGCAAAGAAAACACTCAACAGAGTAAAAAGACAAGCTGTTGAATGGGGGAAAATATTTTCAAAGTATTCGTTCAGCAAGGTATTAATATCCAAAACTTACAAGGAATTCAAACAACTCAACATTAAGCAAATAATCCCATTTAAAAGTAGGCATGAGTACACATTTCTCAAAAGAAACATAAAATGATCAACTGGTATATGAAAAAAATGCTCAACATCACTAATTATCAGGGAAATGTAGTGCAAATCAAAACCATAGTGAGATATCATCTTACCCCAGTTAGAATGGCTATTATTAAAAAGACAAAAATAAATTCTTAGACACATAAGACTTCCAAACAACCAAAGCAATCTTGAGCAAAAATAACAAAGCTGGAGGCATATGAAGACCGAATCATGAAGAAGTAGAAAATCTAAACAGATCAATAACAAATAAAGAGATTGAATCGGTAGTAAAATTTCTCCCATCAAAAAGCTCAGAACTTAATGGTTTCACTGTTAAATTCTACCAAACATTTAAAGAAGAATGCATATCAACCCTTCTCAAATGCCTCCAAAAAATTCAAAAAGAGAAGATACTTCCAAATTCATTTTACATGGCCATCATTTCTCTGATACCAAAACTAGACAAAGTCACTAGGAAATTACAGGGTAACATCCCTGATGAACATAGATGTAAGACTCCTCTACAAAATAATAGAATTTTAATTAAATTGCTGTTTAATTTGCTGTTGAATTAAAACAGCAAACTGAAAGGATCATTCAACATGATCAAATGGGATTTATCCCAGGGATGGAAGGATAGTTCAATTATACAAAGCTATAAATGTGATACACCATAATAACAGAATGAAGGGAAAAAACCATACAATAATATCAATAGATATAGAAAAAGCATTAGACAAAATTCAATGTTCTTTCATGACAAAAATTACCAACAAATAAGGTATAGAAGAATTGTACCTCAACACAATAAATGACACAGCTAACATCATACTCCATGGTGGAACATTAAAAGCTTTTTCTCTAAGATCAAATATGCCAACTCTTGTCACTTTTACTCAACATAACCCTGAAAGTCCTAGCCAGAGCAATTAAATAAGAGAAAGAGATAAAAGGCATTCATATTAGAAAGGAACAAATTAAATTTTTCCTATCTGCAGACATGATCTTATATACAGAAAATCCTAATGACTCCACTAAAAATACCTGTTAGAACTGATAAACAAATTCAGTAAAGTTTCAAGAAGCAAAATCAGCATGCAAAAGTCAGAAGCATTTTTATACACTATCAAAAACTATAGAAAAAAACATATCACAAAAATAATCTCATTTACAATAGCTTCAAAAAACCCTTAGGAATAAATGTAATCAACAATGTGAAAGAGATGTACTCTGAAAACAATAAAACACTGATGAAAGAAGTTGAAGAAGAGATAGAAATAAGAGAAAAGATACACCATGTTCCTGCGTTAGAAGAATTAATATTATTAAAATGTCCATACTACACAAAGCAATCTACAGATTCAATACAATCTCTATCAAAATTCCAAGGATACTTTTTAGAAAAATAGAAAAAAAATTCTAAAATTATATGGAATTACAAAAGACCCCAAACAACCAAAGCAATCTTGAGCAAAAAGAACAAAGCTAGAGGTACCAACTACCTGATTTCAAAGAGATAGTTATTAAAATACCATAGTACTGGCATAAAAACAAATGCATAGACCAAGTGAACAGAATAGACAGCCCAGCTATAATCCAGGCATTTAAGGTCAATTGATTTTTGACAAAGGTACAAAGAACACACAATGGGGAAAGGACAGTCTCTTCAATAAATGCTACTGAAGAAACTGGATATCCACATTCAGTAGAATGAACTTAGACCCTTATCTCACACTGTATCCAAAAATAAACTCAAAATAGAATAAAGACTTAAATTTATGATCTGAAACTATGAAATTACCATGTGAAAACATAGGGGAACAAGTTCCATGACAATGGTCTGAGCAATAATTTTTTTGGACATGAACTGAAAGCACAGGCACCAAAAGCAAAAAATGGACAAATGGGCTTGTATCAAACTGCAAAACTTTTGCACAGCAAAGGAAATAATCAACAAAGGAAAGATACAACCTATAGAATGGAAGAAAATATTTGCAAACTATACATCTATAAAGGGGTTAATATCCAAAATACATAAGAGATTCAAACAATGCAATAGCAAAAAACAAATAACCAAATTAAAAAATGAGCAAAGGATCTGAATAGACATTTCCAAAAGAAGACATTCAAATTGCCAACAGGTATATGAAAAAAATGTTCAACATCACTAATCATCAGGGATATGAAAATGAAAACAACAATGAAATGTCACCTCATACCTGTTAGGATGGCTATTACCAAAAAGATAAAAGATAAAAATTGTTCATAAGGATGTGGAGAAAAGGGAACTCTTGCACGCTGCTGGAGGGAATGTGAATTAGTACAGCCATTATGGAAAATAGCATGGTGGTTCCTCAAAAAAATTAAAAATAGAATTACCATATGCTCCAGCAATCCTGCTACTGGGTATACATATATATCCAAATGAAATGAAATCAGGACCCTGAAGAAATATCTGCACACCCATGTTGCAGCATCATTTATAATAACCAAGATATGAAATCAAACTAAGTGTCCATCAACAGATGAATATATACAGAAATGTGTGTTCATATGTGTGTATGTATATGATGGAATACTATACAGCCTGTAAAAAGAAATAAATCCTGTTTGTGAAAATATGGATGAACCTGGAGGACATGATTTATATCAGTGAAATAAGACAGGCACAGAACTACAAATACCTCATGATCTCAGAGCTTGAACTCCACATGGGTTCTTTAATAATGGTAGCTAGACTTGCACATGTTAAACTTAAATGAAAAATAATTCTGATGTTTGTTGTTTGGGCCCTTCAATATAATGAATTAATGTCTGGATCCTAGCTTCCTTCCTTCCTGCCTTCCTGCCGTCCTTCCGTCCGTCCGGCCGGCCGCACTTCCTCCCTCTCTCTCTCCTTCCCTCCCTCTCTCCTTCTCTCTCTCTCTCTCTCTTTTTTTCTTCTTTTTGAGATGGGGTCTCACTACATTCCCTAGGCTGGAGATTCACAAGTACAATCATGCTGCCCTATAGCTTCAAACTCCTGAACTTAAGCAATCCTCCTGCCTCGACTGAACAAGCAGCTGGGACTAAGGGCACGTGCCACTGTGAATGGCCATCTTTCTTGAGAGCCCTGGGTTGAAAATCCAATGCTGTGTGTGATGAGGGCAACAATCTTACACATGTTTTTGGCTACATTTAGCAGGGGACGATGACAAGAAGAGAAAAAAGGGTCTGTGTTCTAGGTTTCTTGAGACACCATCTCAAACTAGTCCTGTAAGTATGCTCTTAATTCTGTACAAAGAGCCTGGAGGATCACTTCAAGGACCAAGACAAGACAATTCTCTGCCTGCATTGCAGAAAGACTGAGATAGAAAGGGCTGTAGAAATGGTCTTCCTCAACAACAAGCTGACTTAGAGAATTCTCATTTTCCAAACTTCTGACAGGCATCATTCAGCTTCTTTTTTATTATATCCAGAAATTAGGAGCCCATTGACACTTAGAGCAGATCATTTCCATATTTGAATGGTTCAAATTTTCTACAGGTGTTTTTGGAACTTGAGCCAAATCTAGCCACAGGTGTTTTTGGAACTTGAGCCAAAGCTAGCCTCTGAGCCATAATCCTATAATCTATTATAATCCTATAATCCCATAAACCCATAATCTATTGCTAGGCAGCAAAGGTGTCCATCTTGGGGTTGCAGGGAAACACACTATAAAATTAGGACGGCAACTCATTATTGTTTGTCAGGAATTGTCCTGATTTTAGTACTGAAAGTCTTGTGTCCCAGGAAGCCCTATGTGAAAAATGCCATAAGGCTCAAAATCACAGACTTTCTAGTCATGCAAGACTTGAGTTAGTGCCCCAGCTTCACCATTTAACGGGTTGCATAGATTTACTTCTTTGGTCTGAGCCTCAGTTTCTTCATCTATAAAACTGGGGTGATAATACCCACTTTACAAATTTGATATAAAGATTAAATAAGCAATATGTGCATATACTATAAGAGAGCTTGGCAGAGAGTCTTGTATATAATGAAGGTTTATAAAGCTAGCAGATACACCTACGGTGGGCATACTTTAAAATACGTTCACCAACTTTTTTCTCCTTAAAATTTCCAGTCACAATCTTTCTTCTATCCTTTGAAACCCCACAGAACAAGTATGATTCCTCTTCCAAATTAAAACCTTTCAACTATCTGAAGGTAGTGGCATGCCCCATCACCACCCACTTTCCACCCCCAACCTACACCACTCCAGTCTCCTCTTTTCCAGATTAAACATCTCTGGTGCCTTTGACCTTTGTTCATATGACATGTTTTGCAGAACTTTGTCCCTCTTGTTAATGTTCTTGTAGATCTATGTCTCTCAGAGTGCAGGCCAAGAACTGCGCAGAACTCCCTTGATGTTGTCTGACCAGCACAGGGACACTTGGATGATCACCTTACTTCTCCTGGACACTCTATTTCCTCACTTGACCTCAGATCACATTAGCTTTTTGGCAGCCTTAACCCCATTGGCTTATGTTAAGCTGACAGTCTGCTAACACCCCTTAGCCTTTGTCTTTCTCTTATAAACTATTAAATGAAGTCTCCTTTGTTCTGGTTTCAGCTGATTCTTTAAACACAAGAGCAAGAATCTAAATTTATCCCCATTAATTTTATCATGTTGGTTTCAGCCTATCTTCCTAGGCTGTTGAGATTTTTATGGCTCTTAGCCTGTTAGCCAACATATTAGCTGGTTTTTCTCAGTGTTGTGTCATCTTTAAATTTGATAAGAATTGTTTTAAAATGCCAAACAATTTAGGGCCAAGAACAGAACCATTCAAAAGTTTCAT
This sequence comes from Galago senegalensis, assembly GCA_963575145.1. Taxonomy (NCBI): domain Eukaryota; kingdom Metazoa; phylum Chordata; class Mammalia; order Primates; family Galagidae; genus Galago; species Galago senegalensis. Next base: position 6,498 of record CAUYTI010021798.1, read on the forward strand.
AAAGGTTAAGTCTGGTTAATATTAATAACTGCTACCATTTATTCAGTAATTGCTCTGGGCCAGATACTGAGTTAAATGCATTATGAACATTCTCTCAGGTAAATGAACACAACTCTTCAAGATGAATGTGATTGTCTGCTTACGAATGAGGCAACTGAGGCTTGCAAATGTCACATCTCATACTCAAAGTCAGATAGCTAGAAAGTGTTATAGACACATTTTGAAACCACATTTGTGACATCAAAGTCAAACTCTACAGTGCCATGCTGCCTTTGGAAAGAGAGCTACTGAAACCATGAAAAAAAAAATCTTTACACTAAAGCCTATTTGGATCCTAAGAGTAGTTAAACCATAATCACATCTATCCTGGCTGCCTCCCTCTTCGCTGAGACCTTCATCACTTGAACCACTGTCACAGCTTAGGGCATAACCCTTCTTCCCACACAACATTCCTTTCATCAGGGCCCTGTTCTTCCCGGCTCCACCCTTACCTCAGCAGCCTCTGCCCACTACATCCTTTAGCATCCCAGGTAGATTTTCAAGAAACTCTCACATTCTTACTCTGTTTCTATAAGAATTCTCCTTTGCAACCACTTTCACTACATTAAAACCTAAGGGTACCATTTCCCCCGTTAATTTCTCTCACAGAGGTCCATTCATTCAACTGGTCATTGATGTAACAGATACTCACTGAGCAGGCACCCTGTGCTAGGCATGGTGCCAGGAATAGGAATGGAACAATGGAAAGAAAGACCTAGTCTCTGCCCTCACAGAGCTTATGATCTGGAGGAGGAGCCGCTTATACCAAACACAGCACAAGAATGTCATTACAAATCTGGTAAGTGCCACAAAGGAGAAGTTCAGTGCTCTATGAGAATATACAATACAAGCACCTATCCTAGTCTAGAGAGTAAGAAAGGCCCCGATTTTTATAAAAAGTATTACATTTGTTGAGCACCTATTATGTCTCAGATAGCAGTTTCATCTATTATAAAAAAACATGATGTATGGATACATAATAATACAAGACATGGGAATAAATTAATATGTGTAATATATTGTGATACACAATTTGTACATGATAAGCACAAGGACATTGGAGTAAAATTAGGATTTAAGGAAAACATCCCGGAGAGCACTTCAGTCTCACTTTGAATGTTAAGTAAGAATTAGCCAGACAAAGGGAATGTTTTAGTCAAAGGAAAGAACACAGGAGAAACTTTAAAGAAGGACACATTTGAAGATCTCTGCAGAGAAGGGGCATAGGGGTAGGGATAATTGTGACCCACCTATATGTTACATTAACTATCCAATCCTTAAAAGTAAAAAATCTTTAAGAATAGGTTCAGCACCTGTGCTCAGTGATTAGGGCACCAGCCACATATACGGGGGCTGGTGGGTTCAAACCCAGCCTGGGCCTGCTAAACAACAATGACAACTAGAACAAAAAAATAGCCAGGCACTGTGGTGGGTGCCTGTAGTCCCAGCTACTTGGGAGGCTGTGGCAAGAGAATCACTTAAGCCCAAGAGTTGGAGGTTGCTGTGAGTTGTGACATTACAGCACTCTACTGAGGGCAACAAAGTAAAACTCTGCCTCAAAAATTAAAAAAAAAAAATCTTTAAGAGTAGATGGGTGCTTCACAAAAACAATATTCAGCTACAAGTGAATATACATATATTACAATATTTATGTTAGACAAGACTAATAAATGTATTCTGTAACCATTTGAGAGAGAGAGATGTGTGTGTGTGTGTGTACATGTAGCAGAGGAGGACTGGACATTATAAAAAAACTACACTCCAAAGCACATTACAAACAACCTGTAACAGTTTGACTTGGAATTTGTTTGCAGTCCAGGTCATAACGTCATAAAACATAGCAAAAATATGTAACTATGACACTGCATAAACAAAAGGAAAATAAAGTTCAACAATCCCATTACTGACCATGCAAACTCACATGCATCTCATTAATTAGAGTAATTTAAAGTGGGTTTAAGTATCCAATTGGTGGAAGGAGGTTTTTTTTTAAGTTGGAATGTAGTACTGCAATTTATCTCTCCTGGCAATGCTGTCTATGGATAGTCATTAATCAGAAGGAAATTATTACTTCCTTAGGAAATTCAGCTTCAACTCTTCTCCTCTTGAACTTATCTGGAAATCTTACATGGGGAATCATGCTAGATCCTTTCCTAATTGAAAAACTTAACTCATCCTTCCAGTTTATCTGCTGAGCCCACTTCTCTTTATTCAGTCAGAATGTGCCAATTGAAATTAAGTTCCTTCCTATCTTTCACATACACGTTTGTCGCTGTCGAGAACGACGGCAATTTTAAGGGGAGGGAGCTGAAAACCTGTATATGGGGTGGTTTAAACAAAACCATGTATTTCCCCATCAATTAAATGAATCACATGATCATGTTTTTTAAACTCAACTTCAGAATGTTTGTTCTTCACTAAGGTTTTTGCTTATTTGTTATTTTTTAAATAAAAGAACAATTGAGGTTTGGGGAAGTAACCAGATTCTCAAATAAAATCTTGGCTATCATTTTAAAAAAAAAATTATACATCAATGGGTGTTTTTTTACTTCTGCTTGATGTGTTGCCTTTAATTTCTTACTTCTTTTTTAAATTAAGAAGCCCTATTGTAAGGAGCAGAGTTACTGAGACTTGACCGATTTCTCTAACCACACCAGGTCCACTAATGGCTTGTTTCACTGGTTAGACTAAGGGCTCGTGATTATTGAATAGTGATGTTACTTTCATTTTCAATTGCCCTCTTTCTTCAGCTCTGCCCTTCTAGCATCACTGAGTAAGATGGGAATGTAGAAAACAGGCTTGTGAAATTCCTAGATGATAAAAAGCCAGGAGGGCTTTCATCAAATACTGTTGATGAAAGAATCAAGATCAGTGAGAGGCTAGAATAGACTAAATACAACAAATAAAATTTAGAATTAATAAGCACAAGAACCTATACATGGGTTCAAAAATCAACTCATAAATTTAACAACAATATGTAAGAGACTTAGGAATTTTAATAAATAATAAGCTCAATATGTGTCAACAGTGTGAGATAATTCCAAAGGAAATTTAATGACAGCTTATGGTGCTTTAATCAATATATAATATTCAGTACTGAATTCGGCTCTGAGTGCACCGAATCCAAATCCCAAGAGACCATATGGAAAGGTCTCAGTTATTTAACCTAAAGACTTGAGAACAAACTGTAACTAATTTCTAAGGGTTAAAAGGGATTCAGCCTATTCTAATGGCATAGACCCAGAGGGAGAGAACTACGATTAATGACTGTGAGTTTCAGGGAAAAAGTTTAGCAAGAAAGAACTTCTCCTTCCTCAGACAAACAGTAAGCCAAAAGTGGCTTCAGAGTCCCCTCCCTTTCGTTGGTGGTTTTTAAGCCCAGGCTGGACAACCCCTGCCAGGGGGAAATCAAGAGAACATTGCAATGATGATTCAAGCATTATGTGGATTATTAAATTGGATAGTCTAGGATCCAGGCTTTTTAGACAAATGCAGTTATCACAAAGGGGCCTCTACAAAGACAGCTCATCTGGGCCCCCACAAAGCACAAGATCTTCAACAGCTGTCGGAAATTACAGCCTTGGATGTGGTTAAGCTGACAGGAAGTTAATATTTTAGTTATTCTACATAAGATCTTAGCCAAAAAGTCAAGAAGCAATATATTTTAGCAGTGTGCAGTGGCCTAAGTGGGAGAAGGACCATTATTTTGTCATGGGACCCTTCTCCCAACTGGGTGAGATCATCTTTGTGTTTCCAAGAACATTGCCTAGACCAGTGGGGACTGTAGGGTGAAGTAATGCCATACCGGGCCTTTCAGAAAAATGATGTCTGAGAACAAACGCAACGTAGTCTCCCTAAACAGAAAAATAAAGAGCCTTTGAACCAGACCAAAAGAATAAAAAGACAGAATCTTCAGAGATTAGGCTGAATTGGGAATTTATTTACCTAAAAAATGTTCAGACCGTGAATCTTCAGTGGTTTCTGCCTTGACAAATCAACAAAAGAAACAAACCCTGATGCCGTGCTTCACCTTATATCATACCTTCTAATATGGATGGGGTAGAGGAAGTGCAGAAAATCCCAGGGACCTCATTTCCTCAGATATTATTTGAGGATGTTTTTCTTACTCTGTGAAAAATACTTTTTTCCTTCTCTACGAGAACTTATTACATTGCTGTCCCTGACACTTGACACCATGACCGCTCTCAAAACTGCAGAACTAATGACCAGAAGCATGAAAAATTACCTCCCTCAAACCACAATGGGAACAACTAGAAGAAAAGGAAAGGAAAAAGGCTGCTGTGCTTGAAAAGAAAACCATGATTTCTTCTATCAGAAGGTGGGAGTGGGGAAGCGGTTATTAATTATTTAGCTTAATTAAGTGAGAACTTTCTTTTAGTCAGCTGTGCCCAAGAATGAACTGGCCTTCCTTAGTGAGCTCAAGCATGTATTACTCTGTTACCAGGGGAAAATGGTGGCTGAAATCAGGCACTAAGAAACCCAGTAGGTACCTTGGTCCTCTATTTCCCTTGAGACATGTTTAAGATGCTCCAGAAGCCATTATAACAAGTCGGCCAAATGGGTTTGCTAAGGTATTATAATCACATCAATAATTCTGCTCTTTAATGCTAAAGACATGAAATGTTACAGGCATCTCTGCTTTGGTTGAATTGGGTGGCAGTGGTCAAGAGGGAAAGGTGGAGAGGGATCTGCTTTAATGGGATTCACATCTTTACTATTCTAAATAAAATTTATTTTGAAGAAAATATTCTTCAGGTATACTGGAGTTTTGAAGCCCATCAGTGCAATTTGTTACTCCTCCTGGAAGAAGGAGTCCCCAAAAAGTATAAAAATAAGAGGACCCCAAAAAGTATAAAAATAATACAACTCTATCATTTTCTCCCACTGTTTATTCAAACCTGCTCTGTGAGGCTGATTTTCCTCTACCCTGTACATAAATCTAGAGCAGGTTAATTGTCTTTTCTAGTCCCTCTCAGATGACAAACATACAAAAATTCCACAACAAAAAAAGTCTTGCTCTCACTTTTATCCAAAAAACCAACTAACTTCAATAAGTTAAATATCCTTTCCCACAGCATAGTCAAAAATCAAAACTCCAAACTTGATTTAGAGTTAATGCGTGTTCCCCTCCCCTGAATGGGCCTGCAGTGGGAAAGAGGGACACCTTCACCTCCTTCTCTGGGTGTCTTCCTCTGATTCTCATTCTCTGGACCAGGGTACCCACTGTAGTTTCTGACATCTTAAGAGCTGGAGTAGGGCAGAGGGTAAGGTGCTACTGTTTGGTAAGGAGCAGAAAGGGTGATACCTGAAGGGAACCAGAATTGCCTAGCACCGAGGCCCTCTGAGTCCTAGGGCCTTTAAAATTGTCTCTTTTCCTCATGGGGCACTTTTGCTCTTTCCTTGGTGACCCTTCTCCTTCCATAGTCTGTCTCTTCTGGCTGGCTTCATATAGCTTCTTCACTCCCCCTTCCTCTGACTGTTCACTTTCACCCTTCTTCTTGTGAAATGTCCTTGCCTGTTTTAGGAAATCTTTTTAGGTGAGTTCCCTAGGCCAAGCTTCTCTGCCATGTCCTACACCTGATCCATAGAACACACACGTACTTCTCAGGGCCTCAATGTCTTCATCTGTAAAATGGGGATATTAAACTGGCCCAGTGGCACATACCTGTAGTCTCTGAGATATAAGATGCTGAGGAGGGAAGATCATTTGAGCCCAGGAGTTCAAGGCCATAGTACGCTCTGATCAGTCCTGTGAAAAGCCACAGCACTCCAGCCTGGGCAATACAGCAAGACCGATCTCTAAATAAATAAATAAAGGGGTAATTAATAACAACTATCTCCTATCGTTTTCATGAGGATTAAAGAAAACAATAACTGGCTCAAAATAAACATTAAAACAATAAGGTAACAATAATAATTTTGCCAAGATCTATGATTAGTAGGTAGAGAAACCAGATCTACTCTCCTTCAAAGCTGTGGAGCACTTTTTCTGTCATGCCACATTTCTAAGAGGGAGACAATTTGAACCAAGGTACTACCCTATACTATTCAATTCATCTACTCTGCTCAATCATAAGAGTGGCTGTGGCATGATATTGGCAACAAACAGACTGGCCTGGCCTCTCTGGCTCAACTCTCCAGTAGCACCTGGAGATGTGGATTGTGAAACAGGATGAGGAAGCCCCAGGTATCACCTCCCTCCCTCAACAGCATCACGCCAGGCTTCTCTCAAGAGTGGCCACAATTAGTGTTTCAAACTAATCCCTGGAGATGGAGAGCTCTGACACTTCATAGAGACAACAGGACAGATTTATTTTTTTTTTACCTTCAAATCAATATTATGCTCTTCAAACTGTCTTTTAGAACACCTTGCATAAAACCACACTCCCTCAGCCTTCAAACTGAAGCCTCTCTCAATGGGTCTTTGCACTGCTTTGCACTGCTTATCTCCTGCTAACACAGACCAAAACTAGGGGAGTTTCTGCCATAGGGACCACATCTTGAACTTCAGGTTTTTCCCATTTTCTCTTCTCTCAAACTATTCCCTGGAATATTACTTAACTAACACAGGTGAATAAACCATAGCCCTAGTGCATTTTCTATTGTTAAAGGTCAATGATAATCTTATAAGCTTCATATATATCCATCCCAAGGTTAAGATTCATTTTCAAAGGTTCCTACAAGAGATAGGATTCCATCGCAGACAAACATTATGTTTCTCTGGAAAGAACCAAGTGTCCCCCATTAAAGCATTTGAAAACATGTGTTCATTACACCTATAGGTTACTTACTAATTGCAAAGAGAAAGATGTGCCTTTACAATGGCAAGGTCTACCAGGGGTCCTCAAACTTTTTTTTTAATTTATTTTTTATTAGATCATAATTGTGTACATTAATTCTATCATAGGATATAGTGTGTTGCTTCCATATGCAGTTTAGAAAACTCTCATCCAACTGGCCAACATAGCCATCATGTCTCTCATAGTTGTTGTGTTAAGACATTTACACTCAACCTTTAGACAAATTCACATGTACCCTAATAGGATAAGTTCTTAAGGAAGTGTTTATATCCAATTAAAAATAAAATGTGTCCTTTCCCTTTCAACCTAGATGTCCATGTCATGGAAATCCAAGCACCCTCTACATCTCAGTGTCTCTCTAATGTGGCAAAAATCTTGTGAGTAAAAGATTACTGATTTTATTGCAGTTTATGTATGCTGAACTTTTAAATCATTTTTTCTAGTTTTTCAATATTCAACTCTTATACAAAGTCTTCCTTAAGCCTCATTCATAGACAATGCATAAGACACTACTGTGGAAAATATACTTTGTTTATTTGTTTGGACAAATATTGATGAAAATTGAGTGTGGTCAGAATCTCCAACACCAGCATGTATATAAATAGACAAATCGCCTCTGCATTTTCCTTATCATTTACATATAATTAAAAACAATAATAACTATGTCAATCTCAGTTTATGAAACATCTTAGTTACCTGGCATATATCCAACTAAGATAGATATAGTAAAATTAATTAATACTAGTATTTAAAGTGCATATGATTCGGAGCACAGCAAATGCCATATTCCTCATATATTTTTAAAAGAATTTAAGTATGATTAGTATACCAAAATCAAACAGAGAGTTATCAAAAAAATCACATACCGAGAATTTATTTCCCTAGGCTGTATATACAGATGATGCACAGAATTATTTGGTGCATATTTCATTTACAGTTGTATTTAATTACTTCAATAGCTCTTTTTAATATTATTTATCTTACTATTAGTCAAGAATTGTTTGCTTGAAGTTCTATTATACTCAATATTGAGAGCCTTAAATAGATGTTTGACATTTTACTTGGGAATGATGTTATCCCCAGAGTTTAATTAAATTTGTTTGTGAAGCCACCCAGAAAATATATAATTATACCAGAATCCTATTTTGGTTTTTATATTATTAAGCTCTATACCATCATTAAACACCTAGTAGTTGAGACTTCATTCATCACCAACTATATAACTTAATTTCATTAACTCAAAGATTTTAACACCCAAGCCCATTTTCCCTCAGACCAATATCGAGCAGGATTTGTGGTTTATACTTAATAATGATAATTATAATTGTAAAAATAATATACTTTATATATTAATTTTCTAGACTTTACAAACATTAACATGGTTTAATATTTTTATACTTTTATAATGGACTCACTTGTTAACTCTGACATATTAGACAGGCAGAAATTAATTTGGCACTGGATCAATTTATTAATACAAACAAACATCTTGTCAGAGTGTTAGTTTCTACCTAACAATATTAAGTTCTAAATATTTCCCAGGCCTCAGTACAGTTACTTCTCTCCAAAATCAGTCTCTAACCTTCAATATGTGTAAATGCCTCGTGAGATAAAACACTTCCCTTTGCAGTGTGGAAAACATTTACTCCTAATAATTATGATAGTGTGGTAGAAAATTCCAAGTTTGAGCCTGACATTAATAAAATCTAAAAATAAAGATCATCTTTCACTACCCTTTCTCATGAAGTTCATGCAACCACTTGATTATTTACACATGCAAATGTTAAAAATGAAATTCTAACTTCTGCATCAATCTTCCATTGAAAAAAATTATGTACCTCTTTCAATGGCGACAGGCTTCACTTATTGTTTTTCTCTTTTTTTAATATTTTTTTCACCAGTGTTTAAATAAATTTTGCCATGAATTGGAAGTACAAATGACTCCTGAGTTTTGTGCTGTTTTTCACCCTTAGACCATATATTAGATTAAATTTTAGAAAAAGGCTGCAGCTGACTTGTAGATTTCTCTTGATAATAATTATATAAGACAGCTAGGCCAGTGAAATCAATATTTGCACAAGATGACTTAAAAGAAATAAAAAGACCTTTTTACAGACCCTATAAAAATGTATTTACTTAAAGGTAGATCTACTTTTGGAGTTTTCAAGACAGGGAAGTATTTAAATCTGGACTATTTCTGGGAGATTTTAAAAATAATTTAATGCAGGGTGGGGAAAACATTTGAATTATAAAAAGTTTGAAAAATCATTTTTATGCCAAACTGTCATCAATAGATAGTAAAAAAAGCTAACAATATCAAATAAATAGGTAAAAAGAAACAGTCACTTGGAATTAACCATGAAACTATTATTCTTTTGATCCTATAACAGATATATGTTTTGAGTGAAAATGAAGTAACATCTGGCTGCCAAAAAATACATTACAGGCAAATTTACCAAAAGTATTATATATTAACATGTCTGATGTTCACTATAAAAACATTCTACTTGGGCTTTAACACAGAACCATGATTGGGTTTTATATTTCCTTAAATTTAAGTAATAATAGGAGAACCAGGGTTTATGGGTCCACTGACAAAACCCTAATTCTTTTAAATCAGATCTAGGGGAAATATCCATTAATAACAACAAATATAAATTTAAAACAAAACTGAAGTAACCACTGCCATTTTATAATGAGTTTTGTAATTCAGTGAAGGCATAAGAAATTTGCCCATTACACTAAGAAAAAGACATAAGATTTAGAAACATATAATTCACAAACTTCTAAGATCATGTCATCATAATATTTTGATAAGGGTAAATGAAAATATATTTAAAGTTTCACTTAAGATTTACCGTTATTCTTAGGGTCAGGCATAGTGGCTAATGACTGTAATCACAGCATTCTGGGACGTTGAGGTGGGTGGATTTCTTGAGCTCGCAGGTTAGGAACCAGCCTGAAGGAGAGCAAGAACCTGTCTCTAAAAATAGCCAGGTGTTGTGTTGGGTGCCTGTAGTCCCAGCTACTAGGGCAGATGAGGCAAGAGAATTGCTTAAGCCTAAGAGGTTGAAGTTGCTGTGAGCTATGATACCACTGCATTGTACCGAGGGTAACAAACTAAGACTCTGTCTCAAAAAAAGAGAAGACATTTTCCCCAAAGACTTAAGGTTATTCTATCATAATGTCAATTATTTAGCAGTGATAAAAACATAACTGGATTCTTGCAAAACAGAGCAATTGAGGAAGAAGAAAAAATAGAAAAATTTGTAAGGTTTTTGTTGGTGTTCTTTGTAAAAGAAAATGATGAAAATTAATAAAGAGACAATTATTTCTTATTGAACTCAAGAAGGAATTTATCATGTGGATTATTACATAAGAGTTATTAATTAATATGGTGACCAATAAAATATTGAATTAAAAATTTGCCAAAATACCAAAATCTTTAAAAGTGTTTCATCTACAGCACCTATATGTTAAAAAATTTTACAATTTTATACATAGTATGCCAATTTTTCTTCACTTATACAGAAATACCTGGAAACCCTTCATTCTCAAAATTTTTAGGGATCTTGGTTTTATATACTTACCACCAATCAACAGCTTTGCTTTAGGTGACAGTTTCCTAATATTAACAGTATTGACATATTTAGCCAATTTTTATTGTAGGAAAGTATTTAATGCATAGTATTATGTTTAGTAGAATCCTTAGATCAGGGGTCCTGAAACTTTTTAAACAGGGGGCCAGTTCACTGGCCCTCAGACCGTTGGAGGGCTGGACTGCTGACCCTGAGACGAGTCGGCTGCTAAGCAGGACAGGCAGCAGCAGCAAAAACACCCAGCAGGCTGGATAAATGTCCTGGGTAGGCTGCATGTGGCCCTTGGGCCATAGTTTGAGGATGCCTGCCCTAGATGCGACCAATTAGATGTCAGGAGCACTCTTCCAGTTGTGACAACCAAAAATACCTCCAGACATTGTTCCCTCTAGGACAAACTGTTCCCAATTGAAATGCACTAATATATATGTATATATACTAGGTATGTGATAGCTCTAGAAGCAAATAAGAAAAATAAACAAATAACTAACAAAAAAATCCTTTGATTTCTTTTTAATGTCTGACCAATATGAGGAAATACATCAAAAAATAAAAGATATCGGTAAATTGTACATCTATAATTAACTATGAAATTTTTAATTCCCTTAAGTGCTAATTTTGATGATGTATCTGAAATTTCACTTCAACACTTCTTATTTTATTTTAATTGGAAAGGTATATCCTTATTTTTTCAAGTGCACATTTTAGCTTGTCATTATCTTTCAAAACTTTTAGAGCAATTTTTGTGACACCACGGTTAAGTCAAAAGTTTGTGTTCTTTATGAATATGAATTTCATCATGGAATGATTGCTGTGCTGACAGTTCGAAATATCGACGAAGTGTTTGTAAAGGATGTGACTAATGAATATACTGTATGTGGATGGTTTGAGAAGTTGCATTCTGTTGATTTTAATTTTGGAAATGAGCCATACAGCCACGTGAGACCAAGATGGTTAATGATTAGTTGAAAGTCATTGTGGCAGAGCAGGCATATCATCCTCTGACTAAATAAGCAGCAAGATTTGATGTTACCATTTCAACAATATTAGTCCATTTGAAACCACATCACAAGATAAAGGACCTGGATAGATGGGTTATACATGAATTAAATAAGCATCAGAAGAGAAATTGTCTGGAAACTTGCCTTTGTCTGATGTCATAATATAAAGGTGAACCGTTTCTACACCCTATTTTTATGTGTAATGAAAAATGTACTCTCTTTGACAATCATAAGTTTTAAAAATGATGGTTGGATAAAGATGAAGTGTGAAAACACAGCTCAAAACTGAGTACTCATTTAAAAAAAAAAGCTAATAGTGTCTGTTTGGTGGTTCAGTGCTGGTACTATCTGCTGCAGCTTCAACAAACTTGGTTAATCAATTGCTGCAGATGTCCACTGCACCCAATTGGAAGACATTATGGTAATGATTGTGATTAAGCAGTTGAGATTACTCAACAATATAGGCCAATCCTCTTGCAAGACAACACTAGACCATATGTTGCACAATGTTGTTCATTCCACAGAAGCTGGACTTGGAAACCTTTCATCCATCATATTCACCAGAACTTGCACTAACTGACTACCATTCCTGCCAGGCTTTTTTTGGTGACAATCTCACTCAGTTGCCTGGGATAGAGTACAATGACCTCAGCCTAGCTCAGTAGCCTCAAACTCATGAGTTCAATTGATACTTTTGCCTCAATTTCCTGAGTAGCTGAGATACTGGCACCCAGTACAACACCCAGCTAATTTTTCCAGTTTTAGTGAAGATTGGGTGTCACTCTTATTCAGGCTGGTCCTGAATTTCTGAATCCAAGTGAATTTACCTCTTGGCTTCCTAAAGTGCTAAGATTACAGGTCTGAATCACAGCACCTGACCTTGATCACTTCTTGCAAGGAAAAATACTCAATTGTGAGCAAGCTGTGGAAAATGCCTTTCACAATTCTATCATTACTAGCTCTCAAGGTTTCTTCACTGATGGCATAAACAAGCTACTGTTAATATGGAAAAACCATGTAAATAATGTAGGTCCATACTTTGATTAATTGTACTTATTTTTGTTTGATATATAACAAACCAAACTTTTGATTCAAACTTGGACATTTCATATAAAGTGACCTATGCTAACTCTAGCAATTGTTAAGACATTACTATCTTTTATTTCAGTCTCTTGTTGTAAAACCATGTAAATGCTGTATAACATACTTGTTATTTTCATTTTTGTTATATTAATTATTATTATATGGAAAATATATTTGTAAGTAGATTAATTTTTTTATTTTAACAAATTTTGATATGAATTAAATGGAAATGCCCTGAAAGTTAAAACGAGCAAACAGATATACAATGAAATTAATAATAAATATGATTTACCCTGAGTTGGATAGAAAGTACTCTAGTTAGACTGCTAACAGTTTAAAGTTGGGTTGTGTAGACATTAGCACTGGGAATTTTAGAGAAAAACTAGGATGGATATAAAAGGACGATCCTAGGGGAAATGTTAAATTGACTTATTCAATCAAATCCAGTGCAACCAAATACAACAAAAAAATTCCTAATAGACTCTATAATATTTTCTCTGTTTTAAGAAAAATCATTTGAAACTATAATCATAGAATACTATGGGCCAGGCCTGATGGCTCCCACCTGCAAACCTAGCACTCTGGGAGGCGAAGTTTGGTGGATTGCTTGAGCTCAGGAGTTTGAGACCAGCCTAAGCAAGAGTGAGACCTCTGCCTCTACTAAACACAGAAAAAACTAACACACATGGTGGCACATCCTGTAGTCCCAGCTATATGACAGGCTGAAGCAAGAGGATTGTTTGAACCCAGGAGCTGAGGTTGCTGTGAGCTACAATGATGCCATGGCACGCTACGCAGGATGACAGAGTGAGACTCTGTCTCAGAATAAAACAAAAAGGAAAAGAAAATTGTGAAAAATAACATTTTAACACATTTGTGTCATTAAGGCATGCCTGCAGCCCATTTTTTTCAAATATCTAAATACAAAACTTTAAAATGATTTTTTTCTTTCATCTAATTGTTTATATATCCATTCCAATCTTAATGGTTTTATAAAGATTATTTTGTCTTGAGTAAAGTAAGTTGAGGGATAAAATTGTGGTCTTAAGAGAGTATAATAGCCATCACAATTATACATGGTCTGAGGGTTCAATGTGCATAAGAACCATCTTGGGAGATTTTACAAAGTAGCAATACCTTTATTTTACTTATAGATTTTCTGATTTAGTAGATTTGAAATGGAATGTCTAAGACTGAAAAGTTTCAAGGTAATTTTAATCTATAGACAGATTTTAGTTTAATTTAATTTGCCTATCACTATTAAAAGGAAAGAGAGATGAGAATAAAATATTTTAGCAAAGGAATTTCATATTTGTTTGTCAGGTGAGACAATAGAGTAGTAAATCATAAATCTTAAATTGTTTGAGGCCAGAAGGAAAAAGATTTTTATTATCCAGTAATTTGTGGATTGGGTACTATTATAATCAAATGTTACGACCACAAGATGCTGCTTATTTCAGATTTAAAAACAAGTGATTGGATTATATTCTGCAGACAGATTTGGAGAATATGGTGAAATATTGAATGTTTGACTTTATTAAGAAATTACATAATAACTGTATGTATTTCAAATAACAAGTCTATTTTCTTAACTTTCAAGATGTAATGATAATTTACTTATGGGAAATGAAAGTCAAAGGATAAATTTCTCCATTTTCATGTCATATCTACTGTTACCCTAATGGATCTGTCCTTGTAGGTGAATTGGCACTTATTCCTGGCTGCTTGCAGAATTTTCTCTTTGGTCTTGATCTACCTATCCGTCCATCTATCTCATAATTGCACTAATCCATATGTATGTGGATTAGCACCATTAACACCATATATATGGTATTCAACTCATCATTAAAAGAATGAAATCCCTTTTTCATTCAACAACATGAATGGAACTGGAGGCTGTTACCTTAAGTGAAATAAATTGAAAACACAAGACAAATACCAAATGTTCTCACTAGTGACAGATTAATAACATGTGCACGTGATCATAGAAAGTTGAATAATAAACACTGGAGACTCAAGGGTGAAAGGGTGAAGATTTTGAGATTATCATGTACTTTATTTGTATTCTATTAATGTGACAGTCTTTCATAATTAATAGCATAGTTTAGACCAACTGTGCCTTAATGTATGAGATTAAAAAAAAGTATCTTGAAATACACCTAGAAATTAGTAACATTTTTATACCTGGCTATGTTAAATTTGATAATATTAATTTAAAAGTTCATGTATGTTTTTATTTATTTATTTATTTATTTTAGACAGAATCTCACTATGTCACCCTCCATAGAGTGTTGTGGCATTGCAGATCACAGCAACTTCAAAATCTTGGGGTTAAGTGATCCTTTTGCTTCAACCTCCCAAGTAGCTGGGACTACAGGTACTACCACAACACCCGGCTTTTTTTTTGTTGCCATTTTCATTGTTATCTAGCAGACCCAGGCTGGGTTAGAACCTACCTGCCTTAGTGTATATGGCCAGTACCCTTCCCTAACCACTGACCTATGGGCGCCGAGCCTTTTGTTTCTTTCTAAGTAAATGAATACACCATTATAACCTTATGTGCCAATAATTTTTTAAATTGTATATTCAATTTATTTATTTTTTTATTTCATTTTTTTTCTTATTGTGTCAGGTTCATTGAGGGTACAAGGAACAAGGTCACACAGTTTGTATTTATTAGGTAAAGTCCCTCTTATACTTGTGTCCCACCCCCAAGAGGTGTGCCATATACCTTAACACCCCATCTCTCTCTCTTCTTCTCTCTCCACTATGTATTTATGATAAATAAGGCTATTTGTGCTTCCTATTTCTTGAATTCTTTTGGTTAGCTATAATTTTTAAATAATTTATCTATTTTATCTCAGTTAAAAAAAAAAAAGTCCCAGCTCAGTGGTGCATGCCTGTAATCCTAGCACTTTGCAAGTTTGAAGCAGGAGGCTCTCTGGAGCCAAGAATTTGAAATTAGCCTGAGCAAAAGTGAGATCCTATCTGTACTAAAAATAGGAAAATTAGCTGGGCATCATGGTGGGTGACTGTATCCCTAACTACTCAGGAAGCTGTTGCAGGAAGGTGACTTAAGCCCAGGAATTTGAGGTTGCTGTGAGACGGGCTTAGGCCAGAGCATTCTAACCTGGGCCACCAAAGTGAGACTGTCTCAATAAAACTTTGAGCCAATGTCTTGTTTGTTGCCCAATCTAGTTACCAACTGTTGTAATTTAAGTGACCCTTTTTCTTGGCCTTTCATGTGCCTGTTATTAAAGTCTTATTATCATCTTATTATCATTTCATGTCTATAGGATTTACAGTGATAATACTCTCCCATTCATGATATTATTAAGGTTTTGTATTTTTCCCATTTTTTTCTTTATCAAAAGTCCAATGACATACCTATAATGTGAAAATATTTTAGTAATTACAGACCCTGAGAAGTATATAGCACACTTGGAGGTCACATACCAGGAGGTCAGGGAGCACAGCATGGGAGAGTTAGGAAAGGCTGAAATCTACCAGTATACATTAGTATACATTGGGGAATAACATGTGGGTCACTTTAAGTTTGGGGTCAAATGTCTGAATTTAAAGCAAGCAGTGGGATATCTGGTAACTCACTCAGCTAGATAGGAGTCATATCTCTAAGTACTTATCTCTGGCTTTTGGCTTGAGCCATTTGAGTGTGTATAACAGGAAACTGTGTCAATGGCATGTCTCTGGCATGCAAAAGCTAAACTTACATTAAAAACAGATGCTGAAGAAACATAGAATTATTAGAATTACTGTAATTTACCCCTCGATGCCTCAGTATCATACTTAAATGTAAGGCAGTTGTAATTAAGAGGTAACAATCTGTTGATTACAAGGGGAAAGTGGGTAGGAGTTATGTTTGGGGACACAAGGTGAGAGATTGGGATGGAAATCTGGAGATGGTAGTATGAAAAGTTACCAGGGAGTGAGTGGTCCTATCTCAGGGTCTCAGAGGAACCAAGGGATTTTCTGATACAGTGTTAGTACCTCCAGCAGAAATCAACAATCTACATTAATTTTTAGTAGCCTTTAACAGAGCTCCCTTCAGGTATGGAAATTTTGAGGTACACATGTATGTTTGAGCAAGAATGAGAAATATACCACTGACTAAGCAAACTGAGTTCATGAAGATAAGCAAAAATGTTCTACACCCATTTGTGTCTTAGTAAACTTTGATGAAGCTAGGAACATTGAGCCCCCCAAAATCTTATGAGTCTTTTTTTCTTTTCTCTTTAAAACAGCCTCTTCACATATGTCTTTGGAAATTAAACCTACTTTTCCTAAAGAAATTGTAATAGCCTCACCTGGTACAGTTGCCTTGTTAAAGGCTACTGACTTTCCTCAGAATCCACCCTACTATGCTTCTGTAGTTCTAGACTAACAATTATACTCATATCCCAGTAGGCTTCTAAAGGTGAAGTATAAAGAATGACACACAAGGAAGTGCACTACACTCCAAAAGAACTACCCAATTTTTCTAATCCATATACACACAAATCCAGAGAATTATATCTATTACAAGTGGTAATAGATATTAAGGGTATAGGGTAACAATGAAAAGAACATAAAGCTAAATGAATCTAATTTACTGATATGAACACATAAGCTGAGATTCTACATGTATGTTGCATCTTGGGCATTTAGAAAAAGCTCTAAAATTTGTGTAGTTATTTGGCTGGAATATGGAGCATAAGATGGCCCACAGTGAATCAACTTGCTCTAAACTTATCTTTGTTTATTGCAGAGTACAGGATTGAAATGTCAAGATGGACTATTCATGTAAAACTTTCTCACTTACATTGGAAGGGTTCTGAGGACACACATTTCACAAATCTATGACAAATAAACTTGTGAGGAGAGCCCCAACTTCCTTAAAGAGAATTGTAGTCATTATTTTCTCTAGACTAGAATGTACAGTGGGAATTGCTGTCGCTGAATTTGGGAATGTAAATGCAAAGGGAGTATTTGGATCCCAGAGTTCCAGGGGCCAAGTGATAGCACTCAACCCTTAAAGACAAGGTGAGTGTCATTCTCATAATGGACAATAGAGTCAATGCAGCAATCAAAATTTTTTGATTGGCAGACCCACAGTTGTGAAAAATTGATCATGATGTTCCTAAATTCTCACCTGATCTGTAAAAGCAGAAAATTTCTTTGTCAAGTGTACAAAAGTCCAACCTAAATCACAAAATTTAAGAGTCAAAACTCCTCAATCAATTCTAATATTTGAACTAGTTTATAGAGCAAGAACCCCTTGAATGATAGAGGAGGCCAGATCCCTAAAGGAAGAGCTGTGGCATGCTACCAAAAACATATACTATTAATCCTTCTTGTAGCCTTCAACAAAGAAACTAAAGACTTTTACTATGATTGAGCATTGATGAAAAGGAAATAATCAGATCTTTCGTGGACTATTAGACACTAACTCTAATATAAACACTAATTCTAGAAGACCCAATAACATCACTGTGGCCTGCTAGTCAAATAGGGGCTTATCACAGTCATGAGATCAATAGAATTTTATTTGTTTTAATGATAAAAAACCTTTATTCTGCATCAAGGTGTCTGGAAAATTAAGTTGCATTTGGGGCATACTATACATGAAGAATGATCCAGGTCAATGGAATTTTACTTCGGGCTTGTCTCACAGTGGGCCCAGTGGGTTTCAAACTCATATTGTGTTTATGGCTCTGCTTCCAGATTGGATAATTGTAATATGAATACTCAATAGGCAGAATCTTCACATTAGTTCCATGACATGTAGAGTGAGAGCTAATACAGTGGGGAAATGACAGTGGAGGACACTAGAATTACCTCTACCTAGAAAACTTACAAACTAAAACCAGTGCTCCATTCCTGGAGTGATTGTAGAGATTAATACCACCATCAAGGACTTCAAAGATGTAAAGGTGGGTGGTAATTTCTACCACACTCACATGGAACTTTCCCATTTGGCCTATGTGGATGACAGGGATCTTGAAGAATGATAAAGGACTATAGTAAGTTTAATGAAGTAGTGACTTCAACTATAGCTGTTTACCAGATATGTTTTTATTGCTTTAACAGATTAACACCCCCCCCACAATATAGTAGTTATGAAGCAATTGCTATGTCAACTTTTTAGTTTTTTTTCTCGATTCTTATTAAAGACCACAAGAAACACCTTCTTTTAGCTCAGGGAGCCAACTATATACTTTCACTGTCTTTCCTCATGGCTATATTGACTTTCTAGCCCTATGCTATTGCTGTTGACTGAATTGTACCTCCCAAATGTATGTATTGAAGCTCTGACCCTCAAAGGGTCTATACATGGAGATAGGGCCTTTAGGATATAATTAAGTTTAAGTGAAATTTTTAGGGTTGAGCCTTAAACCAATAGAAATGGTTACCTTATAAGAAGAGGAGGAAATACAAGATGTGCACACACAGAAGAAAGGCCCTTGAGGACACATTGAGAAGGCAGCCAACAGCAATCAAGGGAGAAAGACTTCATCAGAGACCAACACTGGTAGCATTTTTGTCTTAGACTTCCATATTCCAAAACTGTGAGAAAATACATTTCTATTGACTAAGTCACCCTGTATAGGATAGCAACTTATGAAAGCCTAGAAAGATTAACACAGTCACAATTTGGTTCACAGGAATCTTGATCATCTTTCTCTTCCACAAGTTATACAATGGTCCATTTTAGTGATTATGTTGATTGGACCTAATGAACAAGAAGTAAAAAACAAAACAAAGCAAAACTCTAGGCTTACTGGTAAGACATTTGTGTGTCAGAAGATGGCAAATACGTGAGTCTTTATGAACGTTTTGAGATGTGCAAAAATCAAGAAATGTAAAATCCACATGGATGGTGACAAATGAAGTCCTCCAACCAATGTCTATACACTGAGCAAGTTGAAACTTGTGCAGGTGAATGGGAAAAGACATTGTTGACTGTGGTTTTTGGAAGTGAAATAATGGAAGACAACACAGTCTGTGACTTATGTAAATTAAAAAAAAAATTCATGACTTTCTGCCTGAGACAAATTTCTAGGAGTCCATTGGTGTTGAGCATGTTGACATAACACTCCTAAGGTGAAAGATAGTTGTTGGCTATGGCCCCACCCACAGCCATAATAGGTGCATAATCCCTAGTTTTCATATTAAAATTTGGAGGTAATATATTCCTCATCAGGGAGATCAGGGAGTATTACTTCAGCTCATTTATAGAGTGATACAAAAAGCTACTAATTTTGAGTGGAGTCCTGGACTTCTAGTCTCAGCAACATGTCCAAGTTGATGAATAAGATGCTCTGCCTCTTGGGCCATATGATCCACACATTCAATAGTGATTGAAGTGTCAGTAGCAAAGACAAATGCTCTTTGGAGTCTTTGGCAAGCTCATGTTAGTAAATTACAGTACAGCTCTTTATATTTTGAAGTAAAGTTCTGCCATCCTCTATGGATAAGTATTTTTCATTGATAAATATCTCTTGACCTGCTACTTGGTCTTTGTAGAAATTAAATGCTGAACCAGAGACAACAAAGTTGCCATGAGACCTCAGCTACCCATAATGAACCAAGTGTTAATTGGCTTACCAAAAAAAAACTTTGGGCATGCATTATCCTATCAAATGGAAGTAGGATATATAAAATATGGTGCAAGTAGATCCTGAAGTGTGAATGAATCCCATAAAGTGGCTCAATGCCCATGGTCCACACTTCTGATATGCTATCAACTCTCTCTGAGCCCAGACCTGTGCCTTTAAGTTATCTGTGATAAGTTGGCAGGAGAAGGGAAGATTCGTGTATGATTTACAGACAATTCTACATGATGGGCAGATACAACCTAAGAATGGCTACCTGCAGCTCTGTGGTCCCTTCTGAGAATCCCTGAAGGACATGGTGAAGGAAAATTTTCTCAGTGGACATAAATTCAGATAATGCACCTGGTTATCCATCTGACTTGGAAGGAAAAATGAGCAGATGAATGATGATACACCAATCCATGGGCTGTGGCTGATGATTTGCATGGATAGTCAGAGGCTAGAAATAAAGGATTATACATCTTAGAACATTAGTGACAAGAATATTTGGGAAAGAGGTTTGTGAATAAACATCTCAGAATGATTAAAATATATAAAGATATCTGTGTTTCAGGTGAATGTTTAATAAAGAGTGACTTCAGCAGGGAAGCATTTTACTTTAATAATTAAGTGGGTAGGATGATTTATCATTTGGATACCAGTTAGACTCTTTTTCCCAGCCACTGCATCAAGACCAATGGGTTCATGAACAAAGAGCCCATACTGACAGAAATGGAGGTTATACATAGGCTTACCAATCTGGACTTCTACTCACCAAAGCTGGCCTAGCTACCACTACTGCTGAGTACTATGATGCCAGACAATTAAGTTCATGGAGTAATACTAGAAAAAGTGCTACATATCTCATTGCTAAATATCACTGTGGTCACCAGACAGCCAAGGCAAGTTGAGTCCAGCATAGATGACTGTAGCCAAGGACCCATTCTCAGGGAATTCACTAACATTACCATATTCCCTAAAATTCTTAAGCAGATGCCTTCCTTGAGAGAGTGGCAGCATATCCTTTCAAAGACTTAGTCAGGGCACTATCTAGATGGCAACACAGATGATCCTCAACTTATGATAGGTTCTGTCCTAGTAAACTCATTGTAAACTGAAAATATCATAAATAAAAAAACATTTAATATACGTAACCAATCAAACATTACAGCTTAGCCTAGCTTACCTTAAAAGTGCTCAGAACATTCCTATGTTTGGGAAAAATAACATAACACAAAACCTATTTTATAATAAAATGTTGAATATCTCATGTGAAAGTATTGTACTACATACTGCTAGCCATGTAAAAGATCACAACTGAAATTTGAAGAATGATTTCTACTGAATATTTGTTATTTGGATACCATCATAAAATCAAAAAATCCTAAGTTGAACAATCATAATTAAAGAATTGTTTGTACTTTTTAGAGCTAGGATAATGTTCTCTAGTATGTTATAGGTAGCATAAGCTCTAAATCAATGCCCAACATGTGGTGTTCTTTCTTCCATTGACCAGCATTCACACAGATCTAGGAATCAAGTATTGGAAACGGGAACGGTACCATTCATTATTATGTCTATGACTCATTAGCAATTTTTTTTCTTTCCCTGTGTCCTTGTTTTTCTGGTATAGAAGTCAGTTCCAAAGAGAGAAATGTTTCACCAAGAGATATAACAGTGATTCTGTTGAACTGAAAGTTAGTAGTGCCACCAGGCTACTTAAACACTGTTATGCCTCTAAATTAAAAGCAAAGAATAGAATTACTATCATTGATGATGTGATTGATTCTGACTACTAAGGTGAAATTAGGCTGCTACTCAAAAATAAGGTAAGGAAGAATATCTCTGAAATATAGGAGATCCCTTAAGTCATCTCTTAATATTACCATGCCCCATGATTAAAATGAATGGAAAATTATAAGAAATCAATCTTGAAGGCCCAAATCTTTCATAAATGAAAGTTTGGGTTGCCTCATCAGCTGCAAAATTATAACCAGCTAATGTGCTTGTTGAAGGCAAAGGAAATACTGTACATTATAGGTAGTAAACAAGGATGTTATAAATGCCAGCTGAGATCATGTGACCAGGGGCAGAAAAGAGGACTATTATAATGAGTATTTCTTCCTTATTTTATTATAAACTATATATATGTAAACTATAAGTATACAAATGTGTATACACACATTTCCCCTTGTTTTCTTCCCTCTCTTACCCCCTTATCATGTATCATAATATATATTGACTTTACGTCCTAGTATTTAATTATTGTTTACTTTATATCATAGTATTTGTGTTACAGAATATTGATGAGAAGAATAAAAATCATGCCAGAACTTACCACTTAGCATCCTCTTCTGGAAAAAGAGTTAGTGGGTTTTTGGTCATAAGCAGGATAGTTGTATAATGTTAGAGGACATATAGCTTTGTTATTGTCTTCATTTAGAGATTAAGTATGGCTTAAGAAAAATGCATATGGTTGCCAAGTAAACAAGGAGTGGATTTGTGATTGTTAAATTTATGTGTCAATTGGTTGGCCTATGGTGCCTAAATATTTGGCCAAACATTATTCTGAATGTTTCTGCATGTTTTTGAATGAGGTTAACATTCAGCCTGTTGGCCTTTTGACTTGCACCACAATGTTGACTCTTTCCTGGGATGGGCTTTTGGCCCACCCAGCAGATTTTGGACGTGGACTTGCTGCACTCCATAATCATGTGATGTAATTCCCTAAAATAACATGCCCTATTAGCTTATTTCCTCTGGAGAATTCTTAGTAATACAGTGCTAATACCATCTTATGTGATTTAATTTATCTATTTATTTGATTATATTTTTGTTATCACTAATATAAGCTCTGTATTAGGAGTGTTGTGCTTCTTTTTAAACCTATGTCTCCAAAATTATCTGGAATAATTTTGGGCTCCATAAGTATTTGTTAAATACATTATTAAATGATTAACTGGAGACATTAGCAATATTCACGTCCAATGTTTTAATTATTTATTATTACAAGGAAATAAATATGAAAAAAATGGAAATAATATTCCAAAATACACTGAAGCTAATTCTAGGCTGTGAGAATAACAGATTATATCTTATTTTTTTCCTTGATGTACTTAAAAAATAATAGATTACACCTAGGTGCCAGCCACATACACCTAAGGTGATGGGTTCGAATCCCCAGCCCGGACCCGCCAAACAACAATGACGGCTGCAACCAAAAAATAGCTGGGCATTGTGGCAGGCGCCTGTGGTCCCAGCTACTTGGGAGGCGGAGGCAAGAGACTCGCTTGAGCCCAGGAGTTGGAGGTTGCTGTGAGCTGTATTGCCACGGCACTCTATCCAAGGGGACAGCTTGAGGCTCT
>CAUYTI010021799.1:0-69191 GCA_963575145.1 Galago senegalensis
CCCATACACCAAGCGTGGAGGGTTCCAACCAGGCCCTGGCCAAAGTGCAACAACCACCACCAACAAAAACAGCCAGGCGTTGTGGTGGGTGCCTGTATTTGGAGGTTGCTGTGATGCCACGGCACTCTACTGAGGGCAAAAGAGTGAGACTCTGTCTCTAAAAATAAAACTGGTCAACACAGCCTTCATGTCATTTTCTCAGTTATTGCTTTAGAACGTTCACAGTCTACTCTTAGATAGATTCACGTGTACAGCTTTTAGACTTACCTGTAAAGTGTTCACTCGTTTGCGAGTCGCTCCTCGCTTTCGCCAGTGCGTTCTCGCTCGCACCTCTACATGGAGATAAAACTATACCTCTAACAATATTAAAATCACCAGAAGAAAGAAACTCAAGAATGGGGATAAATGAATCAAAAATCCAGTCCTTTGTTTATCTTATAGGGGTACAGGTGAATCTAAGAGTAGACTGTGAACGTTCTAAAGCAATAACTGAGAAAATGACATGCAGGCGGTGTTCACCAGTTTGATGGAAGTATTTCAGAATGCATGTGAAAACCCCACACTGTACCCCAGAAGAGTATCAATGTACATAGTTAACATTCAATAAAAAGAAAAAAGGATGTCTCAAATCTTATGTGAGATATATTCATGCTAAAAAATTACCTATTTACTCTGATAGCCCCAATATTCTGCTGATATGGCTAAAGCAATTACGTATACAAGTATCAGAGTCTAAAAATGGAGACAAGTCACAGAATTCTCTTAATTATTTGACTGTTCCTTCTCATTACATGTGGTGTATAAACCACACTAACTGCTTGAGGATGAGGGGAACACAATTCTATCTGAGATCAATCAAATCTTACGACCACCCCTTTGCCTTTCTATATGAATGGCTTTTACAAAACAAATGCTCCTGTTTGGCGAATTTGCTTTTATCTTTCCTTTTCTAAATTGAAGGAAATCTCCACATTTAAATATAGCTATACTGCAAATTTAAAGTGTCAGTCAAGTAATGGTCTGAGACTAGCAAGGGTACAGAGATGTGATGAGACCGTCACAAGGCGATGTGAGAGGTCTTAAAATAAAACAGGTCTTCAGTGGGTGTGGCTATCAAGGCTTAGGGAACTTGACACGATAAAGGAGGTTGCATTTAAAGTGATCTTAAAAGACAAATAAGAGTTTTCCAGACAGAAAAAGGAAGCCAAAGTCCTTCTCAGCAGGAAAAAACAAAACAAACAAAACAAAAACAAATAAATACATGCAAAGGAACAGAGTCAAGAAGGAACCTGCCACGTGTAGGTGGCAGAGAAGGTCCTGGCTTAGTCGCCTCTGGAGTCCACACTACAACTACATAGGGAGGGTGAGGGAGTGCCTCAATCCAAACCAACATTTCATTTTTACTCTTTTTTTCCTTCCCTCCCTTTCTCCCTCCCTTCCTTTCTTTCTTCCTTCCTTCTTTCCTCTCTGAGTCTCACTCTATCACCCCGGGTAGAGTGCAGTGATGTCATAGCTCACACCAGCCTCCAACTCTTGGGCTCAAGGGATCCTCCTGCCTTAGCCTTCCAAGTAGCTGGGACTAAAGGCACTCACCATGACACCTGGCTAGTTTTTCTATTTTTAATAGAGACAGGCTCTTGCTCTTAGGCTGGTCTCTAATTCCTGAGCTCAAGTGATCCACCTGCCTCAGCCTCCCAGAGTGCTAGGATTATAGGTGTGAGCCACCATGGTTGGCTTAATCCAAAATTTAGTAACAGCAAGAGCAAGAGTAAGAGGCAAGTGATCAAAAGCCCTCCCCCCCCCCCAGACAATCAAAACAAAGGCAAGAAGAAAAGTTGCTTGGCTTCCGCAAGGATGAAAAAAGCAAACTGGTGCTGTAGCTCTAGCAACTTTTCTTCCCCTCTCACTGTGGCAAGAGCCAATTTTCTATATGTGGCTCACTTTGAAAGACTACAGAAAATACCTGGCTACTTTTCAGATATAGCAATAATGAGCATCAATATTTCCCTGTTTCCTGACACACTATATGAGAAAAGAAGGCAAAGCTCCCTATGATTATATTAGAAATCCTATGATAACAAGATCCCAAGCTTGCCATAAGCAGCTTCCTACTCCTGTTGAAGCCACCCACACTCAGCCTCTGTATGCTTGTAATTTATGGTTCATGAAGGTCCAGTGGTCCAACATGGGCAGAAAGACATGGTGAAGAACCAATGTCCAATGCCAACAAAACAACAGAAACTGCCTTTCTAGTGCCTTTTATTTATCTGATGTGTTTTTCATAAATGATTTTATAAATCCAACTATTAAAACTTGAAAGACACTCTGAGACACCACCACACACCTGTAAGAATGGCTCAAATGTTTTTAAAAATCTGAAAATGCCAAAGCAGCTCAAACACTCATATATGGTTGGTGGGAATTTCACTTTGGAAAAATGTTTGGCTGTTGACAAGGTGAAACTTACACTTAGGTATTTACCCTGAAAAACTAAAAACCTAAGCCCACCTAAAGACTACCCATGGATGTTTAAGCACTCTATTCATAAATGCTTAAAGCTGGCAACAATGCAAATGTCCACCCACTGGTGAGGAGATAAATTGTTCTATCTATGTAGCAATAAGAAGGAAAGAACTACAAATGCATACAATGGCGTCTATGAATCTGGAAAGCAGTAAGCTAAGAGAAAGAAGTCAGACTCAAGATAATACATACTGAATTATGCAATTTATTTAATATTTTGGAAAAGATAAAACTTTGAAACAAAAATTTGATCAGTAGCTGCCAGTGTCTAGAGATAGGGGAAGGAAATTAACTGCAAAGCGTCATCAGGAAACATCCTAGGCCTTAACTTTAGTGATTGTTATATGCCTGTATAAATTTTCCAAAATTCATTAAACTATGCACATAAACAGGATGAATTTTATTGTACTAAATTATATCTCAATAAACAACAAAATTAACCTATATTATCTAAAATAGAAAAAATATATTGAGTTAGGTAGGGAGGTATTATCTTGAATTTTTCTTTGCATATTGGCTTCACCATTGCCAGCACCGAAGCCTTTTGACGCTCATTCTTTTGCTGATGAAAATGCACATCCTGTAAATGATATCCAGCAGCAGACTTGAATGTCTATCAGCCATTATAAGCAAGCTTTGAGAAAATTAAGCCCTAATGGTTACAACACCTATATAGTATATAAAGAACAAACTTCTCTCCTCTGCTGCTAGAGAAGTCCTAGTTATGTACCATCTTTGCAAAAATTGAGGGAATAGTCTCTTAAATTATTTTCTGTGTTATAGGGTTTCAATGAGGAACTTATAGCTGATATAGATTAAATTAGTAAAAAAAGAGGACCTGTAGGCATATTTAGCACAATGTAGCCAGGACACTTTTCATTTTATGAAGAAGTTGTGAATACTACAAGGGGAAAATGTGGGGGGAATGCTTGTATTAGTTTCTGTGCATACCAGCTGTTTTGTTTTCTTAGTTAGAACACCAACAGAGACAAGCCTCAAACCCTCAAACCAAGTCTAATTTACTAGGGTAGCCAATCTTTCCCCTCAAAAACATGTTTCTTATCTTTCTTGTTTTGATAGCCCTGGTGTTGGGATGTAAAATTCCTGAGGTATTCTCTAAATAGACAGGGCAGTGCTTCTTTTATGAATAGCTTCTGAGTCAATAAAATGCTTGTGAAAGGGACAGGAAAAAAATCAGTATGTCTCAAGAAACACAACACATGAGTGAACCTTAGACCAATTTTCTAGGGTGACATATGAGGCATCTCTGGAGACATCTAGTAGTAAGTTTACAACCAAATACTGATAAGTGACATCCAGGGAAGAAACTTAACTTAAACATTCATGTAGCTAGAGACACATACTTCCAAAACATAAGATGAAAGACAGGGAAGTAAAAGTATAGAGTCATATGCAATCAAAGTTAAGTTGTTATCAATTTGAAATAAACTGTTATAAGACGTTCTATGTAAACCATATGACAACCAAAAAGCAAAAATCTATAGCAGAAACACAAAACAAAAATTGAAAAGATTCAAAACATACCACTATAGAATACCATCAAGCCACAAAGGAAGATAGCAAGAGAGGAAGAAAGAAACAAATCATTTACAAAATAACTATAAAACAACAAAATGAAAGTAGTAAGGTCTTATCTACCAATACTGCTGCGAATGTAAATGGATTAAATTATCCAATAAAAAGATATTGAGTAAATGAATGGGGAACTATAAAACATTAATGAAAAATTTGAAGAAGACAGAAATAAACAGAAATATATCCTGTCTTCATGGATTGGGAGAATTAATACAATACTGACCAAAGTGATCTAAAGATGCAACGCCATTCTTATCAAAATTTCAATGTAATTTTTTCATGAATGTAGAAAAAATAATCCTAAAATTTATATGGAACCACAGAAATGCACACACACTCACACACACACACAATGAATAGTGAAAGCAATCATAGGTAAAAAGTAGATGGCACCACACTACCTGATTTCAAATTATACCTGATTGCAGCATTCCTCACCATAGCCAAGTTACAGACCCAATCTAAGTGTCCATCAAAGGATCACCAGCCTTAAGAAGAGAAGAAATGCTGCCATCTGAAACAAAACAGATAGAATTGGAGAACATTAAATGTAATAAGCCAAACACACCAATATGGCATGTGCTCACCTATGTGTGGAATCTGAAACACTTGAACTCATAGAAATTAACAGTAGAATGGTGACTGCCAGGAAGGTGGGTTGGAGGAAGTGGGGTGGCAGCCATCAGAGGACACAAAGCCTCAGTTAGACAGAAGGAACAGGCAGGAGGGTGAGGTCGAGTCTTGCTTAGATCTACTGCACAGTGTGGTGAACACAGTCAATGAACGAATGCCATACGTTTTAGTATTTCTCAAACATTTACATCATAAAAAATGTTAAATATTTGAGGTGATGTATATGTTAATCAACTTGAATTAATCATCCCACACCGTATTAAAAAATTGTTACATTTTTTGTACCCAGTAAATGTATAAAACTATAACTTGTCAACATATCATAAAAATAAAATAAAAATAATATAGCATCGAAATTATAAAGTACAGTGTTATTTAGGCAAATGTTCTGTAGCACAGGCTATGAATGTGTGTGAACAGTTGGTGATAATTACTTCCTACTGGGGTCTTTCCCCAGTGACACTGGCACTAGTGCTTTTATGGAACACTTGTGTCCGCAGAGCCACAGCCAGAAGCAGGGACAAGGGCAGGGCAGGCAGGAAGTGCAACTTCACCAAAGAGGAGGGGCTTTGATATTTTCCAGTGGGATGCTTAGCTCCCGCAACCATTCTAACTGGCTTCTGGAGCACAGCTAACCACTGACAGTGACATTATTAGAGTATTTCCGTCTTTTCCCACTGCCTTCTGTTTTGCTGCTTTGTTGACTTTGATCCCAGACTGAGCTAGTGAATCAATTAAAAAATTAATAGGCCTTTCTAGAAATTGAGAATCCCTTTGGTCTCTCTTTAATTTTTAACACATGCACCCCTAACTTAGGTTTTGAGAGCTTCATATTTTTCACAAATCTCTCTGACTGAAGTTGTTTAAAGCAGCTAATATCTAGAGCCTTAATCAAGTATTCTGACGCTTTAACTATTATTTGCTTTAATGTCAATTACAAGCTTTCTAAAAATTTACTTACAGACCTAATTCTTTCAAACCAGAGTTTCCCAAAGCCTGTGTATTTGTCAGGTGCAGTTTAAATTTTTCCTCAGATGCTAAAAAAAAAAAAAAAAGAAAGAAAGAAAGGAAGAAAAAAGAAAGTCATTAGTATTCCCAAATGACAAAATTAATAATAATAGCCAAACTTTACCATGTACTACGAGTACCTGTTTGAAACTTACAGCAATCCATAGAAGAAGGTACACTTATTTTAATAATGAGAGATGAAGTCACATGCCCTTCCTGCATCCACAGTCTGGTCTCTGCCATCCAGGTGACAATGTGGCCCTTACCTCATGTTAATGACTGCCAAACAGCACTTTGAAAGGAAGGTTAATTTCATGGATTGCCTAGCAGGGCCAGTCTACATCACTTGGGTATGGGCAGTTCTCATCAAGTAGCAAGTCAAAGGACTAGATTTAGAACCAAAAGAGAAGAAAAGTAATAATCTGAGCCCAAACCTCTGGCATGCTTATGTTCTTTTTTGTAAATGGAGACTTGCAGGTTTTGCATCCTTGACATAAGGAAGCCTGGTTTCCAAACAAGTCCAGGATGAGTTGTGGATGATTCATTCTGCAAACAGGCTGTATGCACATGCTTAATACTTAGCAAGATTTCCATCTAGCATCCAGTGGATACCACTTAGCAACAGAGCTGGACATTGTAGAATTTGGTAGTAAAGTGACTGCGAATCATTAGATGCTTCTACATTTCTCTGTTCTCTGAGAGTGCAGGTGTGTTCACCACAGAAAGGGCCATAGGAGATGAACTCCAGTAATTTCTAACTTGCTCAAAAGTATTATATTTGGAAACTACTCTGCACACAGCCCTCCAAAGTCTTAAGTGAGATACATAATAAAACAAGAAGAAAAGTTTTCTTAATTCTACAAAGATTTTGAAAACTTGAAATCTAGAAAAAGGGGAAACATTCTTCTTAGTAAAGTATGGTAAGAATGGAGAAGCAAGAATCCAATTTACTCAATTCTCATGTGAGGACAATTAATGCTAATACATGGTGGAGGGTGGAGGAATGAGGGCAGGGAGAGAGGTAGGGTGGGACAGGGAGGGGAGATCACAGTGGGTGACACACCTCTTGGGGACAGGACACAGTTGTAGGAGGGACTTTACCTAACAAGTGCCAAGCAGTGTGGCCTCATTCTTTGTACCCTCAATGAATCCCCAACAATAAAAAAAGAAAAAAGTATGTATATAGATATATAGATTCCAAGGACTTACACCTGTTCTACTGAGACAAAATCTTTCAGGGTAGTGTCCTGGGGACTTTGTTTTAAATAAACCATGAAGGCAATTCTTGGACCTAGCCAAGTTTGATAGCCATAAATAAAGTCCACTTACTGACTCAATGTAGAGGATAAATTATCCCACAAAGAGGAAACATGATTCTGCTTTTAGAAATAATACTTTAGTCCTATTTTTCAATAGCTCTTTTAATATTTTGCAACTGGTGCATTTTATTTTTATGATTTTCATGTTTAAGTACAATAATTTCTTATAGTTCTCTTATGGGACATATATCATATATATATATACACACATACATATATACATACATATATATATATATGGAGGGAAAAAGAGAAGAAGAGAATGTAAAGGAGAGAGAGAGAGATGCTTAAACAAGGCCATTTATTGCAGAATATTTTCTATTGATGATAGGTCCTACTAATCCCAGTACCTTTACCTACACAAGTCTCAATTATTTCCAGCTCTTTTCCTAACAACTCCTCTGACCTAAAATACTTTATTTTCTTTCCACTTCCCTTCTTATTCTACCCCAATCCTCTTTTCCATAT
This sequence comes from Galago senegalensis, assembly GCA_963575145.1. Lineage (NCBI taxonomy): Eukaryota > Metazoa > Chordata > Mammalia > Primates > Galagidae > Galago > Galago senegalensis. The sequence goes on from CAUYTI010021799.1 coordinate 7,548, forward strand.
TGTCACTTCATATTGTAACACATAAAATCTTAGAATAATTTTATCACTTCATAATGCATGAGTATCCTATCTACTTATGTACAATTTCTACAGGTTACTTTATATTTTCCTCCTTCACATTCATTTTTAGCTTATTGAGCTAAAATGTACAAACAATAAAAGGCACATATTTGAAATGTGCAGTTAGATAAATTTTGACAGCTGTGTACCTACGTTACCACTACCCCAAAACAAACAAAAGGATATAGAAACTTTCTATCAGCACAGAAAATTCTTGTGCTTTTTTGTTGACAATATCTCTAACAGAGACAATGACGGTTTTTAGTTTCATCAAAATAATCTAGAATTACCAGTCCTATGATTTCATACAGACAAAGTCTAAGAAGTGTGTATAACTCTGCCTCTAAGAAGTTTCTATAGCTCTAGCTATATGTTTAATATATGTTTATATTCATTTAATAAATGTTTATATTCTTCTGTGTTGTTTGTATATCAGGAATTTATTTCTTTTTATTGCTGAATGGTCATACATGTATACTTCCTTTGCAGACTCACCTTTGACAGATTACTAGGTTGTTTACAGTCTCTACATATTTTTAAAAAATCCTCTCTCTGGCCTGAGCATTGAGGCTAACACCTGTAATTCTAGCACTCTGAGAGGCCAAGGTGAAAGAGTTGCTTGATCTCATGAATTCCAGACCAGCTAGAGCAAGAGAGGGACCGTATCTCTACCAAAAATAGAAAAACTAGCTAGACATTGTGATGTGCACCCATATTCCCATTTGCTCAGGAGGCTGAGACAGAGGGATTATGTGAGCCCAAGAGTTTGATGTTGCTATGAGCCAGGATGCCATGGCCCTCTCTACCAAGCAACCAAGTGAGACTCTGTCTCAAATAAAACTAAACAACAAAATAAAACCCAGCTATTGTAATTTGAGTACAAGTGCTTGTGTAGACACATGTTTTTATGTATCTTAGGTATATATCTGGTTTATAGGGTAAGTGTATGTTTAACTTCAGTCAATCATAGTTTTCCAAAGTGCTTTTACTCTTAATTACTCTGTAGTTTTTACAATATTAGCTATTGTCAGTTTTTTTGCTTATCCACCATTTTTTTTTCTTTTGCCTTTCTACTATATTGTTGTCAGATTTGTAGATTACTTAGCTCTAATTTATACCTAATATTCTCACAGAATATACTTTGCACAATTTCAAGCTTTAAAAATTAATTAGGCTTTCTTTTATGAAAAAGTACATGGTCTGTTTGATAAATATCCCATGGATACTTGGAAAACTGTGTATTCTGGAGTTTTTTACATGTGATAATTTTTAAATATCAGTTAATTCAAATTGATTAAAGTTTGGTCAAATCTTCTACATCATTACTTATTTTCTATCTGTATCTACTTTTTCTATTGGTTAATGAGAGTATATTAATAAAATCTCCAACTGTGAATTTTTGTATTTCTAGTTCTCCACCTCAGACTTACTTCATGTACATTGAAGTACTATTATTAAGTGCATATTCATTTAGGAGAGTTATGTTTCTTGAGTTAATTCTTGTATTAAAATACAACCTACTTCTCTACCTCTCATAATGCTTTATTTTGGAAACTACTTTATCTGCTATTAGAACAGTCACTTCTACTATCCTGTGTGTTTTCTAGCATGATACAGTTTCCCATCATTGCATTGTCCAGATGTTTCTATCTTTAGATAGAAACTCTTTACTTGCATCTCTTAGAGACAACAGCTACTCAGATTTCAGTATTTTATCCAATTTCACAATCTCTGACTTTGATCAGAATATTGATCCTTTTATACGAGATTTAATTATTGACATGGTTGGCTTTAGGTTCATCTTTTTTTATTTTCTATTTGTTCCTATTGTATTTTTGTTTTGTTTTCCTTTTTTTTCTTTGGAGTAAAGCAAATAACTTTTGCTATTGTATTCCAACTCCTATGTTTACTTTATATTCTCTATATCTCTACATTTTTAAATAGTTGCTATTAACATGACAATAGAATTTCTTATCACTGCCTATCACTTCACATACAATGTTATAAAGAGATATTATATAATTACATATTAATTCTACCCATACCTTGTGCTATTGTTGTCGTGTACATGACATCTACAGCCCTTATATTTTACATTTTTCATTATGCTTGTTCTATAGTTTGTAATAGTTTGCAGTCCCACCAATAATGTAAGAGTGTTCCTTTCTCTCTGCATCCTTCATAGCATCTGCTGCTGTGGGACTTTTTGATATGCTCCATTCCCACTGGAGTCAGGTAATAGCTCGGTGTGATTTTGATTGACATTTCTATGATGATTAGAAATGTTGGACATTTTTTCCTGTGCTTGTTAGCCATTACTATATTTTCATTTTAAAAGTGTCTACTCATATCTTTTATCCATCTTTTAATGCAATTGTTTGATCTTTTCCTGTTGATTTGCTTGAGTTCTTTGTAGATTCTACTTATCACTCTTTATCTGATGCATAGCACTCAAATATATTCTCCCATTCTGTGGGTTGTCTATTTGCTCTATTGATTATGTCCTCTCTGTGTGTCTGTGCAGAATCTTTTTAGCTTGATCAGCTTCCATTTGTATATTTTTGCTGTTGCTGTAATTGCTTTTCGAGTCTTCTGAATAAATTCTTTGCCTAAGCCAATATCTATGAGATTTTCCAACATTATTTTGTAGAATATTTATAGTTTCATATATTAGGTTTAAATCTTCTATCCATCATTAATTAATTTTTGTGAGTGTTGAAAAGTGTGTCAGTCCTGTGTTAGTCTTTTACATGTGGCTATCCAGTTTTTCCAGCACCATTTATTGAATATGGATTCTTTTCCCCAGTGTACATTTTTGTCTGCTTTGCCAAAGATCAGATGGGAATATGAGAATGGTTTTCCATTCTTTAGACACTTCACTTAGAAAAATGGTCTCTGGGTTCTCTGTTCTGACCTGTAAGTCTATGTTTCTGTTTTTATACCAGAACTGTGCTGTTTTGATTTTTATAGCCCTGTAGTATAGCTTGAAGTCTGTAAACTGATGCTTCCAAATTTATTCTTATCTTATAAGGTTACGTTGGCTACCTAAGGGTCTTTTCTGAGCTCATACAAAACTTATAGCTATGTTTTCTAGATCCGAAAAAAATGACATTGGTATTTTAACGTATATTACATCGAATCCATTAATCACTCTGGGTAGTATGGACATTTTAATAATGTTTATTCTGTTGATCCATGAGCATGGTGTGTTTCTTCCTTTGTTCACATCCTCCATGATTTCTTTCCTCAGTGTTTCAAAATTCTTCAAATAGAGGTCTTTCACTTCCTTAGCGAAATATATTCCTAGATATTTCTTTTTCTTTGATGCTACTGGGAATAGTATTTTGACTTTGTTTTGATTCCCAGCTTGACTACTAGTGGTGTATTTGAAAGCTATAATTGGTGCGATTGATTTTGTAACCTGAGACTTTGCTGAATTTATTTATCAATTCCAGGATTCTCTTGGTTGAATCTTCTGGATTTTCTAGATATAAGATTATGTCATTAGCAAAGAGTGAAAGTTTGACCTTTTCTTTCCCCTTTGGATACCCTTGATTTCCCTTTTGTCTAATTGCTCTGACTAGACCTCCCAGCACAATGCTGGATGGAAATGGCAATAGTGGGCAGCTGTCTCTGGTCCCAGTCATAAATGGAAAGTTTCAAATTTTTACTGTTCAGTATGATGTTGGCTTGTGGGTGTGTCATAGATTGCTTCTATCATTTAGAAGTATGTACCCTTTATGTCTATATTCTTAAGGGTTCTTATTAAAAAAGGGTGCTGAATGTTGACAGATACTTTTTCTGCATCTCTGAGACGATCATATGGTACTCCGTTTGCTTCTATTTAAGTGGTAAATTGCATTTACAGATTTACATATGTTGAACCAACTTTGCATCTCTGGGATGAAGCCTATGGGGTTGTGATGGATGAATTTTTTTTTTATGTGCAGCTGGATTCTAGTCCACCATTTTTCCCCTTTCCTCACTATTCTTTTAAATTAATTGATTGTAAGCATTTTGAAAGGAATGTGTCTTATATATTTATTCATATATTTAACATTTGGGGTGCCATTATTTTCTTTTTGTAGAATTTAATTTTAATATGTTGTCACCTTCACCCTAAAAAGTATTTTTTACATTTTTGTTTTAGGGGAGATATGTGTGTATGCATGTGCTGGTGTGCTTAGTAGTACAAGACTGTGACAAATTTTCTCAGCTCTCAGTTTTCCAAAAATGTCTTTATGTTCTATTTATTTTGAAGAAAAATTCATGGAATATTCTATACCAAATGAATTTTCTCAATACTTTAAAGCTGCTATGCCATTTTCCTCTGGCTTTTGTTACAAAAGGAAATTTAATTTTCAATATTAATGTTTTATTGTATGTAATGTGTCCTTTCCTCTCCTCTTACTTTTCATGTTTTTCTCTTCTAAAGTTTGACTATCATATTCCTCGATGTGATTTGCTTTGTATTTGGATAGTATTTGCTAATACAAACACATGGGCACAACCTATAATTGCTAAGCTTCTGGATATGTAATCTCCACTTTGATCAAATTTGAAATGTTTTATTATTGTGTTCTGGAAATAATAGATAACACATTGTATAGACTCTGGATTTTGTTATCTTTTCCTGATGAGTGTTAAGTGTTGTTCTATTAAGTGGTCAAATTATTCTCATCCATTTTAGTTTTCTTTATGTTTTCTTAGGGTGGGCTTCTCCCGTTTTTGCTTTTATCTTTAGAATGATTAATTTGGGGTTTATGCCTAATACATGCTAGAATTTAATCTCAAGTGTTTACCTTTTTACATTTCAGTTGAGAGTCTAATATGTACATGATTTGAAGTCCTGCTTTTTTTCTTTCTTGTTTATTTGTTTTTGAAGATTTTGGCCAGCGCTGGGTTTGAACCTGCCACCTCCGGTATATGGGGCTGGCACTCTACTCCTTTGAGCCACATCACAGCCCTAGCCCTGCTGATTTTTGTAAGACTTGAGCTCTAAACTTTTTGACTTCTTTTTTTTTTTTTTTTTTTTTGAGACAGAGCCTCAAGCTATCCCCCTGGATAGAATGTCATGGCATCACAGCTCACAGCAACCTCCATCTCCTGGGCTCAAGCGAGTCTCCTGCCTCAGCCTTCCAAGTAGCTGGGACCACAGGCACCTTCCACAATACCTGACTATTTTTTGGGTGCAGCCATCATTGTTGTTTTGGCGGCCATGGCTGGATTTGAACCTATCACCTTAGGTGTATGTGGCTGGCGCCTTAGCCACTTGAGCCACAGGCACCGAGCCAATCTTTTTGACTACTGAGATGGGTACAACCTGTTACCTATTCTCACCACTTTCACTCTTCTATTTATTGTCTCTTTCTCAAATCCTTCTAATCTCATCTGCAAAACCTAAGTAAGTGTCAATCAATGATTAAAAGGAAACTTATTTTCGTATTAAGAACCCCCCTTCTTGAGGCTTCCCCATTAGTGCATTTCCCCTGCAACTCCTAGTTAATCTGTTTTCTACATATATCTCCTCTGACTTTTAAGTTTATAACTATAAGTTATAACTTCTTGCACTCTATGTTGTATAGACTGGCATTGTCCTCAGAGAGAACGTTGTATATAGATGGATCTTAGCCAATGAGATTCGCTTCTTTTAAGGGTTAAATCCCTTGTAATTTCTGTTTGCTTTTAGTCACTTTACTGTGCCTTAACAGTTTTCTTTTTATATTTTTTTCTGTAATTTATAAATGTTATTTCTGTGAGGGTTGGTGCAATTGCAACTATGTTACCATCACCAGATCCAAATCAGAATTATTATATATCTTTGTTTTTATCTAGTTGTGTCTTCTTTTCCCTGTGCATGTGCATGCACATGTGTTATCTTGTATTCTTTTTCTCACTTTTTCCCTGACTCTCTTTCTCAATAATAGCCATTAAATTCATGCATATGTAAAGACATTTTTCCCAAAAAGCTATCTTCAAAATCAGAAGATATGGAGTGATATAAAATCAATTTCCTCATATTAGGGTCCTTTCAATTTACATAATCATTCAACAAAAATCTTTTAAATGACTACTATATAGTAAGGACAATTCTAAATAATAGAGATATAAAATTAAAGAGATGAAAATATGTGTATAAATGAAGTTTTGTGCACTAGTGATAACATATTAAATCTCTGAATTCATATGTATCAGACTTCAAATATTTTCATCTATAATGGCTTTTCATATGCCCAAGATATCTCTATTTTATAAATATGCATCTTGGTTGCTATTTCTATTACTATCTAAGAAATTTTATAATACTAGTTTCTAGGGCTCCTCCCTATGAAATTTTAGAACATGATAATGTTTGCTTATTAATCTTCCTGATAGATTCTTATGTATAGCTAGATTTATGAATCACTGTTTCTTTTTATAAATGTTTTTTGATATACTTTTGCTTCAAAGTCTAAGAAATTTTTATTACCCAGCTATAGTAAGCAAAGAATTATTTTCTATTTCCATTTTCCATTTTTATGTGGCAAAATATCTCTTCCCTCAAGCTAATAGTCTTTGATATTCCTGGATCATACTTTATAATGTTAGGTTCCATAGTAATGATTGAATATTATTGTAGAATCCAAAAAGATGGATTTTGAAAGAATCTCAATTAATAGAAATTACTTTTATTTTTACTATTTTTATCTATACTGTTAAATAAATTCTTTCTTAGTTCTCAATTTAATTGCTAAAGTCAAAATCAGGTTAAAATAAACATTACATTTAAGATGAATGTCTTCACTAGTATTACAGCATTTTACAAACAAACTAGACTATGCTAGTGGCAGCTATTTCTTTCCCTGAACTCATTCTGCTAAAACTGAAATTATCTCCTGGGACTTAGAGAAAGAAATGTTGTTTGATTGATTACTGGCTAAAGAACATTGAAGAGAAAATCTGTTGGTGGCTAAGGGTATTATACCAATCAAATTGTGATAGAAGTCTCAAAAAATGAGAAGAGAAATTCATAGCAGAAATTCATGGGTGCCCTGGAAAAATGACTAAACAATAATGTTTTTATAAAAGTAACCAAATATTTAGCCAAATTCCAGACTTTTATTCATTTCCTTCAAAAGTATCATTTTTCTATTTATGTCTTTCCTGTGGGATTCAACTACAAAGGTATATACGGATAGGATTTCAAAGAATGAATATAAAGTAAATTTTTAAAATATTACTTTATTTCAAATTATGCTTGATTAGCTAGATCTTAAGTAATATCACTATAGGTATTATTTGAATTTATTGTAACCCTCCTTCCCCCCCCTTTTTTTTCCGAAAAACTTCAAGAGTGCTATTCAGAATTCAGGATACCCAATGAGAAGAAGGCTAATAAGTCTCAGTTATGGCCTTGATCAAGAAGGCTTTGCACAGTACACTGGACGTTTCAGGTATCCCTAAGTAAACTAAGAGAGAGAGAATCGACATGGCCAACTGGACATAGGTAGGATATGCCTCCTCCATGGAGAGGAACAAGAATAGTAAGCCAATTCTCACATTTTTGAATAGATAGTCTAGGAGAAAATCATAGAATTCACCAGGGAAGCAGTAGGACGCACAAAAAGTAGGGAAGAAGAGGCTTGAGGTCAACCAGCCACGCTGAGGACTGGCTAACAACTTGAAGAAGCTCCTGGCTCTGAGGAAACAGGAATAGAGAGGCCCAAGGTCCTCCACTCTCCTAGACAGGCTTTTACAATTCTGGCTGCAATAGAACCCCCTCATCCATGCTGATCTTAGACCTAACATAGGAAAACATTGTTCCAGAAAGGGAACACACATGAAACCCATAGGGATCTGAGCATAGAGCCAAGGTTTCAGGGAACTGCAAACATAGCTTCAGCCACTGCATGCTCCAAGGAGGAAGGGAGAATACTAGGCGCTCCCCCATGCATGCTTAGAAAAATCTCCACACTTCCTTCACTATGGACTTCTTTTGATACTGAGGCATGATGGGACATCACTTCCCAGGGTGTCACACCCACATAGCTTACCTGGGTGAAGCTCTGGCCTTTTTGGTCACAGGCCCAAGATGTCATTTTGAGGGTATAATACGGGGCTGCATCATGACCTTGGGCTGAGTTGCGCTGATATGGCTGCAGCCTCCACTTGATTGGGAGGGTCAAGAAAATGAGGCATTCTGTCACACATCTGGGACAGTGTCCACCATAGCCCTGGCCACAATGGGACAAAGTCTTAAGCAAACTGCACTCCTCACAGTTTCCTGCCAGCACAGCCTGCCTGAGAAAGGTCTCATCTTTTCTGGTCGTAGGCCTAAAGTACCATTTTGAGAGCATTCCACTCTTGTTCTGAGTGCTGGCTGACACAGCAGCAGCCCTGCCCAGCTAAGGAAGGAGAGGGGAGCACAAGCTCTCCTACACATATATAGGAAAATTTGCACTGCTCTTCTATGAACTGTGAGACTGAGCTGTAATTATACTGCATCTCTCACAGGTTCTTGCCCACAACACTTGCCTGAAAAAGGCCCTGCCCTCTTTGAGTCCAAACTCAAACCCAGTTCATTTTTGAGAGTTTCATGGTGGCCCTTCCTTTGTCCTTGGGTTGAATTCAAGGTGAGTAGGCTACAGCCACCACCTGGCTGTGAAGAGACAGGGAAGGCCAAGCTCTTCTGAGCAAATTAAGGCAATACCTACAGCCCTGTTACAGGCAGCTTTATAAAGCCCAGAATCAAAGTAAAAGTGTCTTACTCAACTCATGATGTGTATTTCTTCTTGTAGAAATTGTCCCATTTTAAAGAAATTTTAAAAAATTGGAACAAGAAATTGCTAAATCAGATGTGCAGATATCAAGGGGAAAGCACAGGAAATTTGAAAACCAATACTCAAAAATAGGAAAATAAATTCAGAATATGAGTAAGAAATTTACAAAGGAGATATATATCCTTAAAAGATATCAAACAGAAACTTTGGAGCTAAAAAATTCATTGAACAATATACAAAACACATTTGAAAGCTTCAAAGATAGACTAAATCAAGTAGAAGAAAAAATCTCAGAACTCAAAAATAGGTCCTTTGAAATAATCCAGTCAGATAAAAATAAAGAAAAAAAAATAAAAAAGAAAGAGCAAAAAATAAAAAAGAAAGAGCTTTAAGACTTCTACAGCTGCATGAAGTGATTAAATTCATGAACTAATTATGTTCCTGAGGGAGAAAAGGGTCCAAAAGTTTAAAATACCTATTGAAAAACATAATAAGTGATAAATTCCCAGGACTAGCAAGAGAGTTAGATATAGAAAACCCAACAATCATCAAGATGTATTGTAACCAGAATGACTAAAGTCAAAGTGAAATAGAAAACTTATAATTTAGATGGAGAAAAGTAACCTTTAAAGAAAACCTCATTAGACTAACAGTGGACCACCCAACAGAAAATTTTATAGTCCTGAAGAGAATTAAATTGTATTTTCAAAGTTCCCAAAGAAAAAAATTAGCCTAATTTTTTTTTAATTCTGTCAGAATACACTTTACAAATGAAACATAAATAGTCTTTCCTAGACAAGCAAACACTGAGAATATTCATTATCACTAGATTGGATAATTTCCTATAGGAAATACTGAAAGGAGTACTCAACATAGAAATGAAAGATCAATACTCACAATCATGGAAACACATGAAAATAGAAAACAGATAGGTCTTATAATATACTCACACAGGGCGGCACCTGTGGCTCAAAGGAATTGGCACAAGCCCCATATACTGGAGGTGGTAGGTTCAAACCTGACCCCGACCAAAAACAAACAAACAAAAAAACCACTCACACAAAGTTGTAAGTGGAAGGAATTAAATGGTAACATTATAAAAGTTCAGTAAACCACAAAGATGAAAAGAGAGACAAAAAGAAACAGGATTTATGAGACAATCAGAAGTCGACTAACAATATGATAAGAACAAAGTCTCACACATCAATGTTAACTTTAAATTTAAATGAACTAAATGCTCCTTTTCAAAACATAAAGATCAGAAAACAGATAAAAGCCAGAATTTAACTATGTGATGCTTATGAGAAACTCTTCTTACCCATAAAGACATATAGACTGAAAATTAAGGTATGAAAAAAGATACTGCACACCAGTGGAAACCTAAAGTGAGAAGAAGGAGCAATACTTATATCAGATCAAAGACACTTTATACCAATGAAAGTAAGAAAAGATGCAGAGAGAATTATGTATGATACAGGGATCGATTCAGCAAGATGATATAATAATCTTAAATATATATTTACCAAATATAAGAGTCTCCAGATTCACCAAACAAATATTACTAGACCTAAATAAAAAAGACAGAAATGCAATCATAATGTGCGATGTCAATACTCCACTCACAGCACTAAACAGATCATCAAGACACAATATTAAAAAAGAAACGTTGGACTTAAATCAGACTTTAGACCAAATGGACTTAAGAGACATTTATAACAGTATAGAATATAAATTCTTTTCATCAGCACATGGAAAATCCTCCAAGATAAACCACATCCTAGGCCAAAAAACAAACATTGTCAATTTTTTTTTAATTAAATCATAGATGTATACATTAATGCAATCATGGGGTACAATGTGGTTGTTTTATATAGTTTGAAATGTTTTCATCAAACTGGTTAACATAGCCATCACTGCATTTTCTTAGCTATTGTGCTAAGACATTTATATTCTACACCTAGTAAATTTCACATGTACCCTTGTAAGATGCATTGTGGTTCCATCAATTATGGGTTCCCTCCACCCATCCTCTGCCCTCCCCTCCCTTCTTTATCCCTTTTCCCCTTCCTCTTGAGCTATAATTGTGTTATAGCTTTCATAAGGAAGCTATAAATTGGGTTCATAGGAAGACTGAGTACATTGGATACTTTTTCTTCCATTCTTGAGATACTATGCTAAGAAGAATATGTTCCAGCTCCATCCATGTAAACATGTACGAGGTAAAGTCTCCATCTATCTTTAAGGCTGCATAATATTCCATGGTGTATATATATCACAATTTGTTGATCCGTTCATGGGTCTATGTGAACTTGGACTTCTTCCATGACTTAGCAATTATGCACTGGGCTACAATAAACATTCTAGTACATATGTCTTTGTTACACTGTGATTTTTGGTCTTCTGGATATATACCTAGTTGAGAAATTGTAGAATCAAATGGCAGGTCTATTTTTAGATCTCTAAGTGTTCTCCAAACATCTTTCCAAAAGGAACATGTTAGTTTGCATTCCCACCAGCAGTGTAGAAGTGTTCCCTTTTCTCCACATCCACACCAACATCTCTGGTTTGGGGATTTTGTGATGTGGACTAATCTTACTGGAGTTACATGATATTGCACAGTAGTTTTGATTTGCATTTCTCTGATGATAAGGATGATGAGCATTTTTTCATGTGTCTGTAAGCTGTGGGCCTTTCTTCAAAAAAGTTTCTCTTCAAGTCTCTTGCCCACCCTGAGATAGAATCAGTTGTTCTTTTCTTGCTAATACATTTGAGTTCTCTGTGGACTCAAGTTATTAGACCTTTGTTGGAGATATAACCTGAAAATATCTTCTCGCATTCTGAAGTCTATCTGCTTGCTTTACTTCCTGTGTTCTTGGCTGTGCAGAAGCTTTTTAGTTTGATCAGGGCCCAGTAGTGTATTTTTGATGTTGCTTCAATTGCCCCAACATCCTCCTCATAAAATATTTGCCCAGGCCAATTTATCCAGGAGTTTTCACTGCACTTTCTTCTAGTATTTTTACAGTTTCATGTCTTAAGTTTAAATCGTTAATCTAGTGAGAATCTATCTTAGTTAATGGTTAGAAGTGTGGGCACAGTTTCATCTTCTACAGGTCACCAGCCAGTGCATGCAGCACTATTTGTTAAATAGGGAATCTTTTCCCCACGGAATGTTTTTAATTGGCTTGTCAAAGATCAAATAACAGTTAATAGCTGGGTTTATCTCTTGCTTTTCAATTCTGTTCCACATATCTACCTCTCTGATTTTGTGCCAGTGCCATGCTGTTTTGATCACTATCAATTGATACTATAGTCTGAGGTCTGGTAGCATGATTCCTCTTGCTTTGTCTTTATTTCTGAATAATTTCTTGGCTATTCTAGGTTTTTTCTGATTCCACTAAAACAAAGTATAATTTTTTCGAAATATTTCCAGTATTACAGTGGAGCTTTAATAGGAATTGAATTAAAAGTATATATTGCTTTGGATAATATGGACATTTTAACAATGTTGATTCTTCCCAGCCATGAGCATGGTATGTTTTTCCATTTGTGAACATTTTCAGCTATTCATTTCTTAGAATTTCATAGTTCTCTCTATAGAGATCTTTCATGTCCTTTGTTAGGTAAATTCCCAAATATTTCATCTTCCTTGGCACTACTGTGAATAGAATAGGTCCTTGACTCTTTTTTCAGCTTGACTATTGTTGGAATATATAAAGGATACTGATTTATGAGTGTTGATTTTGTACTGAGATGCTGTTGTATTCCTTGATCACTTCTAAGAGTTTAGTAGTAGAATCCCTAGTGTTTTCCAGATATACAATCATATCATCTGCGAAGAGTGAAAGTTTGATCTCTTCTGACCGTATATGAATAACCTTGATTACCTTTTCTTCCCTAATTGCAATGGCTAAAATTTCTATTACAATGTTAAAGAGCAATGGAGGCAATGGGCAACCTTTTCTCATTCCTGATCTGAGTGGAAATGATTTCAATTTAACTCCATTCGATACAATATTGGCTGTGGGTTTGCTTTAGATGGCCTCTATCAGTTTAGAAAATGTCCCTTCTGTACCAATTTTCTTAAGTGTTCTGATCACGAAGAGATGCTGGATATTATCAAATGCTTTTTCTACATCAATTGAGAGAATCATATGGTCTTTGTTTTTTAATTTGTTTATTTGATGTATTATATTCATAGATTTATGTTTATAGAACCAGCTTTGAGACCCTGGGATAAAACCCACTTGGTCATGGTGTATAATTTGTTTAATGTGTTGCTGGATTCTGTTTGTTAGAATCTTGTTGAATATATTCACATCAATGTTCATTAGTGATATTGGTCTATAATTTTCTTTTCTTGTTCAGTCTTTTCCTGGTTTGGGAATCAAGGTGGTGTTTGCTTCATAGAATGTGCTGGATAGTATTCCTTATTTTTCTATATTTTGGAAAAAGTGGAGTACTATAGATACTAGTTCCTCTTTAATGGTTTGGTAGAATTCTGATGTGAAGCCATCTGACCCCAGGCTTTTATTTTTAGGGAGATTTTGTATAGTTGATGCTATTTCAGAACTTGATATAGGCCTGTTCAGCATTCCCATTTGATTCTGGCTAAGTCTTGGAAGGTGGCGTGCTTTTAAATATTGGTCGATTTCCTTCAGATTTCCAGATTGCTGAGAATAAATTTTCATGTAATATTCATTAAGGATTTTTTTAATTTCTGAGGCATCTGTTGTTGTTTCATCATTACTATTTGTGATTGATGAAATTAGGGATTTTATTCTCTTTTTCCTGATTAGTTTAGCCAAAGGTTTATTTATTTGACCTTTAAAAAAAAAAACAACTTTTTGACTTATTGATCTGTTTTATAATCCTTTTGTTTTCAATTTTATTTAATTCTGCTCCAATTTTGGTGGTTTCTTTTCTTCTGCTGGATTTCAGATTGGAATGTTCTTCCTTTTCCAGTTGCTTGAGATGTCCCATTAAGTTGCTAACTTCCTCTCTTTCCATTCTCTTGAGGACGGCTTGTAGTGCTTTAAATTTCCCTCTTATGATTGCCTTTGCAGTATCCCAGAGGTTCTGATAATTTGTGTCTTCATTATCATTTTGTTCCAAAAATTTGGTAATTTCCTTCTTAATCTTATCTCTGACCCATCTATCAATTCAGCATAAGGTTATTTAGCTTTCATGTTTTTGTATGAGTATGCATATTTTTGTTGTTTCAGAGTTCAACTTTTATTCCATGATGGTCTGAGAAGATGCAAGGAATAATTTCTATTTTTTTGAATTTGCTGAGGTAAGTCTTGTGACCTAAGATGTGATCAATTTTGGAGTATGTTTGATGGGCTGATGAGAAGAATGTGTATTCAGTATTGTTAAGATGAAATGTTCTATAGATGTCTGTTAAATCCAAATGTTGAATGGTTAAGTTTAAATCTAAAACTTTTCTGCTTAACTTCTTTTTGGATGATCTATCCAATACTGCCAAAGGAGTGTTAAAATCTCCAACAATTATGGAGCTGAAGGAAATCAACTTGCTCGTGTCTGTTAGAGTATCTCTTATAAATTGAGGTGCATTCTGGTTGGGTGTATAAATAGTAATAATTGAAATATCTTAATATTGAGTATTACTCTTAACAAATATGAAGTGACCATCCTTATCTTTCCTTACTTTCCTTGGTTTAAAGCCTATTGTATCCATGAATAAAACTGCAACACCTGCTTTTTTCTGATTTCCATTTGCCTGAAATATAGATGACCATCCCCTTATCCTAAGTGTATATTTATCTTTTAAGGTAAGATGAAATTCTTATATGCAGCAGATATCTGGCCTGAGTTTTTGTATCCAGTCAGCCAACGTTTGCCTCTTTAGAGGACAGTTTAAGCCACTCATATTAATCAAGAATATTAAGAAGCCTGGGAGAATTTTAAATATCAAGGTTTTCAAAGTCCAGTGGTCATTTTTAATCCTTTCGCCACTGGGGAAGTTGGAATTTGATCAAAAGGTTTTTTTTTTTTGTTGTTTGTTTGTTTTTTGAGAGAGAGCCTCAAGCTATCCCCCTGGGAAGAGTGCCATGGCATCACAGCTCACCTCAACCTCCAACTCCTGGGCTCAAGTGAGTCTCCTGCCTTAGCCTCCTAAGTACCTGGGACCACAGGTACCTACCACAATGCTTGGCTATTTTTTGATTGTAGCCGTCATTGTTGTTTGGCAGGCCCAGGCTGGATTTGAACCCACCACCTTAGGTGTATGTGGCTGGCGCCTTAGCCCCTTGAACCCAATCAAAAATTTCTGAGTGTGTTTACTTTTGACTAGATTTGAACCCACCTACTTAGTTGTATGTGGCTGGTGCCTTAGCACTGAGCCGATCAAAAGTTTCTGAGTGAGTTTACTTTTGTGATGGAGGATTGCACTGGTCATTATGGAGGATAGCTCAGAGACTATCCTGGAGAGTTGGTTTAGTTAGAGCAAATTTCTTCAACATGTGAATGTCAATTACATTCACAATGTACATGTGAATTAAAGTATTTAATTTCTCCATCATAAATGAAACTCAGTTTAGCTATATACAGGATTCTGAGTTGAAAGTTATTTTGTTTTAGTAGGTTAAACGTCAGTGACCACCTTCTTCTGGCTTGAAAGGTTTCAGCAGAGAGATCTTCAGTCATTCTAATTTTCTTCCCCTTGTAGGTTATGGTTTTTTTCTGTCTGTCTGCTTTCAGAATTTTCTCCTTCATATTAACTTTAGTGAAGTTAATTATAATGTGTCTAGGGTTGTTTTATTCGGGTTGAGCCATGCTGGGGTTCTAAAAGTGTCTGTTATCTGAATTTCAGAATCTCTTGGCATGTCTGAAAAGTTAACCTTCATAATCTCATGAAGAATGGCCTCTGTGCTTTGTGAAGCAACTTCGTCACCTTCAGGAATTCCTATAAGGTGAATGTTAGTTTTCTTTGAATTATCCCAAAGCTCTCTGAGAGAATTATCTGTTTTGCTCTCCATTTCTTTTCTTTGATTCCTTGGGAGCATTCAAAATCTTTGTCTTCAATGTCAGAAATCCTTTGTTTTTGCTTTTTTCATTCTATTACTGAGGGATTCTACTGAATTTCTCAGATCTTTGAGGGCTGCAAATTCTTGTCTTAGTGTATCAAAATCTTTGGTGATTTTGTCTTTGAATTCATTGAATTCTTAACACAACTTTCTAATTGCTCCTTGAATTTCTAATTTCAATGTAACCTCCATTCTATTACTCTTATTTGCAATCTAAACTCTGAATTTGATTTCTGACATTTTAGCCATTTGTCTACGAATAGGATCTTCAGTTTTGCCTGCTACATCATTTCCTGGTGGAGTTGATCTATTCTGCTTATTCATGTTACTGGAGTTTTTCCACTGATTCCACCCCATGATTATTTTATACCATTTGGCTAGATAAGCAGATAAGGTGGAGTTGGGTTAGGGGGCTCCAGGGGTAGTGATTAACCAGCCCTTTACCCAGGTTCTGTGACTTGTGTCTGTACCTTTTCCCCTAGAGCTTTGCAAAGGATCCATCTGTACAGGTATATGGCCTGAGACATTGGGGACTTACTTGGTGTGTGGGGCTAAGTGGCTCTGTCTTGTTTTCAGCTGGTCTCTGTCCTGATCTAGTGAATTAGTTACTCCGAGTTGAGGTCTTAGCTGTGGAGAAATACCAGCAATTAAGTCACCCTGCCCCCCACGGGCAACAACTGGGAAAGGAAAATCAAACCTTCCCACATCCACACACCCAAGGTACCACTTTAGATAGTCCTCAGGTGATTGATCCAGTCTGAGAGATCCAAATCCATTGTCCCAGTCAGTATCCAGTCTCAAGTGAGGGAGTTCAAAAGTTCTCTGGCAACTAGGTAGCAGGGGTCTTCTGGCAGCTTGAGTATGACTTGTTCTGGTGCTCCGTGGAATCAGAAGGACACCCCCCCCCCAGCAAATTAATTAGTCTAGGAAGGTTGATGACTCCTTCCCCAACTTGCACTTTTGTCCCACCCAGTCACTGGTAACCCTACAGGCCTATGACCCAGTTCCCTCCAATGAGCAGGTGTGCCAATGGTTTGAGCCTGCCTGAGTCACAAAGAGATCTTATGTCTCCTTGGCCAGGCCTCTGCACTCTGCTACCATCCAGCAGGGGAAGCTGAGGCCTGAAAACTTTGGGTGGTTAATGAAAGCTGGGGTGGGTGGTTCACTCAGTTCCAGCCTCTGACTGATGTTGCTGGCACTTATATTTGTGCAGATTTTGTGATTATGTACTGGCTATATTGCCCTGTGGACCAGGCACTGTTTGACTTCACAGAAACTGCGACTCAGCCCCACGCTGAGCCCCTGCCCAGAGCTGGTGTTTCTGTTCCTGCTGCAGTCTGTGTTGGGGCGAGTGCAGTTAAAGTGTACACTCAGCTTTCAGTTTCCTGCCTGCCTTTGTCTCAGCTATGATCCCCTGAGGGCTGGGTGTTTCTTAGGTTCACTAAGCAGCCCTAGCACTGCCCCACCCTGGGTACACAAGGGCACCCAGAATGGTGTAATGCTTATCGGAAACCACAAGAAGTGGTGGGAAGGTCAAGGAATGAAAAATTACTTACAGGATGCAGTATATACTACCAGAGTGAAGAGTACACTGAAGTCCACCACTATACAACATACGCATGTGACACTGAATTCAACTTATACTGCCTAATCTCTTAAAAAATGAGAAAAACAGGGCAGCACCTATAGCTCAAAGGAGTAGGGCGCTGGCCCCGTATGCCATAGGTGCTGGGTTGAAACCCAGCCCTGGCCAAAAAACTACAAGAAAACAAAAGAGAGAAAAACCCAAACACGCAGAGATAGCTAGTCCTTTATAGTGTTTCAGTGATGATGTGTAACTTTCTATTCCACGATAGATCTTAAAATCTTAATATTAATATTGTCTGATGAGAGTATGATCTTAACATTTCCATGATAAGCTATTACAAATATCTGAACAATGATTTATATTATGCCTTATAATAAGACAACCAACTATCATTAACAAGAAATGAAGCCTAGTATCTAAAAGTAACTCAGAAATACTGTCCATTCATCTCCTTTAGAAAAAAAATTAACTAAAAAATAAAAATTACTATTTTCTAGATACATGTGGATAAAGAGATTCAAAGTCTAATATTGGACAAAATAAGCAATATTAAATTTAAAACAGGTAATTTTAAATTTACTAAAAATGACCAGAATTGATCTGAAAAAGATGTGTATCCTAATATTTATTGTAACATTTGACTTTATAATATCGGACAAAACACAAAATTATTGCCACTTAAGATAATACCATGTGAACAGAAAAATGATCACTTTCACTTTTATTACTATTACCTATGCATAATATCAAGTACAAAACATGTATTTATTATAAACATTAATGAATTTATTTAATGAAATTCAATTGGCATAGAAAATTAGGAAATGTCTAATTTAGCTGCTTAAGTTATTTTAATGAAGGATTTTCTACTCCAGAAAACTTACAAATAAAAAGTAAACAAGGGAATTATTATTAAAACCAATAATTTAGATACATTCAGCTAATTCTTCATTATGACATAAGGCAGTTATGATCTAAAGAGAAATTTATTTGAGCTTTGAATTTTCTATTATCTTTTTTTTTTTATAAGAGGTAAGTAAACCTGAATGATGATGAAAATTTCAATTCAAGCCAAATTATCCAGTATTTTTAGGCACATCTAATTAGATAATTTGGAAGTTTATATTTATATGCATTCTGTCTTCATAGAACCTAATTATGCTTCAGGTAATCAATAAAGGTATCAAATAAATAAATGCAAAATCCTATCAATTTTTTCTCTACAGTATATCCTAGATTTGTCTATTTCTTTTTGTATCCTGGTTCAATGAGATAGCTTCTTAACTCAGCACTTTTGACTTATAAAGCAGCCATAGCTTTCTCTGAAAACATATGTCAGATCATATCACTCTTTTTTCAATTGTTCCCTTTGCACTAATAAAATTGAAAATCCTTACTGTGACTTAAGAAGCCACTTAAGATTCTTACTGTGTCATCACATGACACATGTTAGCTCTAGTCACATTGATCTTTAAAAATTTTTTTTTAAATAACCCTGTTCTTTCTAAACTTACGGCCTTAGTTTTTGTTTTATTCTCTTCCTAGAAAACTCTTTAGCTGTTGTAATATGATTGACCACTTTTCTTCCTCTATTTATATTAAATGTCAACTCCCCAGAAGGGTCATTGTTGACTACCACATACAAAAAACATTTCTCCTTTTTACTATTTTCTCTTTCTCCCTAACCCCCATCTCAGTGTATTCTCTGTCACAGTACCAGGGATATTTCATTGCCAATTGAGGAGATACCTACCTCCCTACATTAAACTTACCTCCCTCTATAAATTACATTTTCAGATGTGGGAGTGTGTATGTAATAAAAAGGGCATGCATATGCATGCAGCTCATTGCTTTACTGTCCACTATGCTGTAATCTTTGCTCAAATAATTAATTAACTTTTAAATAAACATTAATTTCTGCATTTATGTCTTTACTCTAGCTCCTCTATCAGCCTAGAAACTCTATGAGAACAAGAGTCATGTCTTTACCTTTGTATAAACAAGTCTTGCATGTAGAAAGCCTTCAAGAAGTATTTGTTAAATAGATAAATGAATAAAACAACAATTTGATAAAGATGTGATATAGAAGAGAAAATTTCTAGGTTATCCCCAAGAAAGGATAGTTTTTCTTTCTTTCTGGGGAAGAAATTAGGTAGTGTCTCCCTAAAGCCCTACCTACTAAATATTATTCCTAAAAACTTGCACACATTTTAAATTACTTACAATGTGAATAATCTGAAATAGGTTGGGTAAAACTTCTGAAGTAGAACTCAACAAAAAAAATGAGAATTAAATTCAATATAATTATATTTTTTAGGCTCTGATTTTAATTTTGGTGATATTACCTTCAATCTGCTATGTAAAAAATTTTAACAAATGGCAAATGGATTAGGGACCTATTTTTGTTGGGTAACACTCTACAACTCTGCATGTGCACACAAATGACTGCAACTATTTCTTGATAAGGTAAATAATATGTAATTTTTTGGACAGTAATATTAGTAATCAGGTAAATATCCTTTCAAAATTGTATTTTCTTCAACTCTATATTTTTGATGTTTTAATTCACATAATTGTGTGCACACTGATGTTTTTTAAAGAAACTCTTCTTGCCTGGAAAAGAATACTTTGGTTGTACAATTTTAACTACCGCAAGACATTTTAAACAATTAACAAAGGACTGGGGAAGATAAAAGATAGGATGTTCCATTACAAGAATAAATTTTGTCTCCCTTTCACTTTTAAACATTGCTGTCTATATTCCCCTCTGCAGAGTTTTGAAAAGAGTAAACATAATTCTTATATTGCAAACTATCTTATATAAGCTTGAGTTGATTCAGCTGGGTGGGCAAAGTGGAAGTTTTGCATCAGGAACATCTTAGGCATAGACTGTACAAAAGAAGAAAAATGATAAAGCACATGTAAGTTCAAATAAATTCACTGAGCTATTAAAAACTTCCAATTTAATAGTGCAGAGTTAGCTAATTATGGACTGTGGGTCAAATCCAGCTTGACCACCATTTTTATAAACAAAATTTTACTGGAAAACAGCCATGTTAATTTGTTCATGCATTGCCTAAGGCTCCTTTTGACTACCATGGTAGTATTGAGTAGTTATAAGGAAGGATATCTTGCTCATAAAGCTTAAATATTTACTATCTGGCCATTAAAGAAAGTTTATCAACTTCTGTAATAGTTTAATACTCTCACTCTACTCCAAATGGTACTTAGTGCTTAAATAACATCTTTTGTTAAGGCTTTTCTGTGGGATCCACATACTGATTACAGGGCTCAAAATGAAATTAATTAATTTATTGCACTAAGATAGCCATCATCTAAGCCAGGGGTGTTTAACCTTTCTTTTTTTTCTCCTCTGTTGCACATTGAAAGAATAAGAGTTGTCTTAGGTCACACATTAAAAACACAAGCACTAAGAAAAGCTGATTAACAAAAAAAGTTCCAAGTATACTTTCATGATATGACATCACAGATAAGCAAAAAAAAAAAAAAAAAAAAAGACTTCACCAAATCAGCTTGTGGCCTGTGGGCTCCAAGTTGGACACCCTTGTTGTAAACAGAATCTTCAACAGCCTTAAGGAGTGAATCATCTCCCAAAAGTTCTTTTTCAACCTCCCTATATATGTGACAGCACTTGATCCAGGCAAGTGATAAGGACTAATGACCTCCGGCACGGGTAGATGGCAGTATTTTATTTTATTTTTTTTATTAAATCATAGCTCTGTACATTAATGCAATCATGGGGTACAATGTGCTGGCTTGTTTTAAATACAGTTTGAAATGTTTTTATCAAACTGGTTAACATAGCCTTCATGGCATTTTCTTAGTTACTGTGTTAAGATATTTATATTCTACACCTAGTAAATTTCACATGGCAGTATTTTAAATGAAAGCCTAGGTCAGGCAAGAGTTCAGCAAACACATCACCATTCAGGCCTTCACAGATCCCAGTACTTGATGTATACTTGGAAAGACTAATCCAGCAGGCACTTATCCATCCTGGAAGATGGATAAAAAGCCCTCAGAAATTGCACATTTGGGTGGGACCAAAAGGACCTAAAAAGGAGATAGAGGAGCCAAACATTGAGAGAGCTGTCCAAGAAACAAGAGGTTCAAGAGAAGGAAGTGCGAGAGAGACAGGAAAGAAGTTTCTCTGGTTTCCTATAGGAACAGGAGAAGTAGCCTGGCTGGAGTTTTAGCAGATCACATGTTTGTGCTGATCAGGAACTGTCCAAACACCATGCATACCCTGCTCCAACCACAGATGGCGCCCTCTCCCATTCACCTAGCAGTTCCTTCAGATCTTACCTATTTGGGGGAGGGGGGGTCGTGGGTGGGGTGGGGGAGAGGGTTGTTTTTTGTTTTTGTGAGACAGGGTCTCTGTCACCCAGGCTAGAGGTAGTGGCATCATCATAGCTCATTGCACCCTCAACCTCATGGGCTCAAATGATTCTCCTGCCACAGCCTTCTGAGTAGCTAGGATGAGGATTATGAGCACAAGCTACAAGCTTTACTTTTTTAGTTTTTTGTAAAGACAAGTCTTCCTCTTGCTCAGGCTGCTCTTGAACTTCTGGCCTCAAGCAATTCTCCTGCCTCAGCCTCCCAGACTCCGCCTGTTTTAATCATTAACTACTATAGTAGTTTTTATAACTTAATAATCATTTATTTTTCCAGGAATAAAATGCTATGTAAATAGAATGAATATTGTATTTTATGTTGCTGAGAATTTTGAAAGACTTGTTTACTATTTAGAAGTCACATTATAAGTAGAAATGTCTCTTTTGTATATTCACTTTCTTCTTTTTCCATTCTTAGAACTAATGTCCTTTGCATTAGCCAGCCAGCCACTTGAAACTACTCTACCACCTGGCTCCACATGAGTCACAATGACAGTTTGTCTCTTTGCTCTGGTTTGTTTTGAATATTTTTCTATCTGATATTGAATTCAGTCTCCTATGAGGGAGATAGTCTTGTTTTTCCCTTCATCCCTTTTTCTCTTTACTTGATTTGTGACAGAACTATGACTTTTTTTTTATCTCAGATGGCCCAGGGTTCTTCTTTAATAACTTTATGATAAAAGTTCCCTTTGGCATTCTAATGAAATTTTATAAAGAAAATTGAACTTTTATTTATATTACTTAAAAATCAATATAATAGTCTAAAAGTAATCTTCAAAAGAAATTTAAAATTATTATTATTGTTATTTAATGTGTAAATGTTTTGGCATGGTTACATTAGAAAATGTAATAAAATGATCATATGCCTTTTATTATAATAGAATGATTATTAATGAACCACACAAATTCAAATTAATGGTTATAATGATGACTTAAATATGCAAAAGTGGCATTTCTACTCATAATGTGATGTCTTTCTAAATGGGAAACAACTCTTGTTAAAATCCCCAGCAATAAAAAATACATTATTCCACTATTTGAATAGTACTTTATCCCCAGAAAATTGAATTATTATTAAAAGTTATAAAAACTACCTTTAGTTTAAAATGTTACATAAAGATATATTTTGAAATTGGATTTCTACAGACATGGCTTTTACACTAGTTAATATGCATAAATGCATTTGGAAGTTCCATGGAATGAAGGACATTTTGATAAGTGGGATATTCCGGCAGACTGCAAGGATGCTAGCATTCTTGAGTATTACCCCATCGACTTGACAGCAGTACTCCCTTTATGGTTACAACATGAGGACATTGTGACCTGAGGACATCGTGACCCACAGAGATAGTAATACAAAAAGTAGTAAAGACCATGGATTCCATGTTCACAAAACTTGTTTCCTAATCCTAACCTCTTGTTACAGTTTTGCAGCCTTACCTAAAATAATTTCACACTGTGCAGAATAAAAAGTTCTGGGGAAAGTCCAGAAGGAAGCTGATATGCCTGACATACATCATAGTCTACTTCTAAGGCTTAAGTTTACTAGGAATTAAAGGTAGAAACAGAGGAGGGATTAATTCTGCCTGGAGGAAACAGTGTGAAAGAGGATAGCCCAGGACATGGAGCGGCATGGCCATATTGATATATGGGTAATCATTTAATGAGCACAATACTGCCTCAACAGTAGGCATAGAATAGATAGTCAGCACTCCTTGATAATTAACATCAGAGATTCTGGATAAAGGAAAAGAAGCTGAGTGGTTCTTCACAACTTCATTTGCTTGTGCTTCAAAGTTTTTTTTTTTTTTCTTCAAATTTTTTGCTCAAAGCATTGATCAGAACACTGAAAGTCTAAGAACAGCTAATGTTCTTTCCAGGGAATAATAAAAATTGTATTCGTGAATTTGCTTTCTGTTTAAATTTCAATTAAAAAGCACTGCTAATAAGTTTCTTGCTGCCTTATGCTAGAAGCCTAGGTATTATCAGTAGAAAGTGTGGCTTTCTGAAGTGAAACAAACAAACAAACAAATGATGAAATCCAGCATACTTGAGCAACTCAAGAGGATTTTATTTATTAATCTACTTCTGAAGCCTAATATAAAAGAATAACATACTCAAAATAGGAAAAAAGTAAAGGGTACATGAGTTGATTACTGTGACCTAGGATGATTCCTGGAGTTCTAATGTCTTCATCCACAGAGATACCTGCCAACAACACTGGTCAATCTTTACAACTTTCCTATTTTCCTCCAATTTTTATCATTACCCTTACTATACACACTATATCCTAAATATTATTCTTTTGTTTATTTTTTGTAGAAGAATAAAAAGTTTCAAATACACCACTTTTACTATCAATTTTAGCATTTCTAATTTTTCCCACAGTAAGAAGTAAGGTCAAAGTATATTATTTTAAAATTTCAAACATAGATATGCATTTGAAAACTTAGAATTATAAGTTTTAGTTTTCAATGCTACATCACTGCTTTTTCTAAAAGACCAACAAGAACCATTCAAGAGAATGTGGCATAAAAGAAACAAAGAACATGGCTGGTTAATAGGTAAAGAGGACAGTCCTCATGGAAACCCACGTGGTAGACACCTGCTCCCACCTCCTTAATGTGCCATGGGTTGACACCTGAGCAAAAACTAGACAGCAAAAATAAAAACTAATTCCAAATCTTTCAGTCAGATCTGGGATAAATTATTTAACACACATCCATTTCCTTGTTTTAAAATGATTAAATCCATTTTCCTCCAGTAAAAAACGAACTAAAAGTCTTTAAATGAAAGATTTTGAGTCTTATTTTATTAATAAAGTTATTTTTCTTCTAAGAATAGTGATTCTAGGGCACTTATCCCCCAAGCTAGCATCCATCGGGAAAGGATGAAGCATTCATATTGGTTGCCTGTATTTCAAATGATTTATTGTTAATGGTGAATATATTTCTTAATGACTTCAAGCTTGAGTAGTGCTGTGAAACCACAAAACTTGGTGTTTGAGATTTATTTTTCTCTTCAGATAAAATTTCAAGTATGCTACAAGCAATTAAAGTGTGGGGAAAGCCTTTGTTACCATTTAGACCCTTTATAAACTTTTAAAAATATATCATCATCTCTCTAACATGAAATAATCTCCAGCTGGGAAACTGTGTTAAATAAACAGTGAGGACTGAGTCAGGTTGAACATCTTGCCTGCAGAGATTACCTACAAATTTTATAAGGCAAAGCACAGGAAAGACATTTATACCCTAAAATTCTGGCTTTGGGCAGATCTAAGTATTATTAGGCAAAATGATATCAGTTTTAAATATGACAGGGACAGGAGCCATAATTGTCATTAAAGTTGTCTGCAAAGAAAACTGTCAATTAAAGGTGCTAGAGAAAGTTTCAAAAACAGAAGTGAGATCTGAGTACCTATAGGTTTAAACACATAACTAACTCTTTGGCTACTTCAGCATTTCTTATGAAAATCTGGCTGTAGTTTATGGACATCAGTGGCAACATAGGAATATCAGGCTGTGTTTGCTGCACCAATGGCTACTTCAGTCTAAAGAGTTTTAACTGTTCCAAACCTGTTCAAGTCACATGAAATATCTTATGTATTGCTAAACAGTAAATTAAATCAACTTTTGTTTGCACAAAGATTTTGTTCTTTTACTTTTTACCTCCTCTGTATACATGCATGCATATTGTTTTTTACATTTGGTCTCACTTGAGTTGTTGGGGGTCCAAAATCCAAAACATGGCAGAATGCAGAAATGGAAAAAAGCCTCATGGTCTCCCTGACCTCCCTATCTCCATCCATTTCTCAATGCATGGGGAGCATCTGTGTGGTCTCTCTCAGTGGCCCTGGGTGAGGAGTGGAAAAGTAAGAAAAAGAGTCTGGAAGAGTTTGAGCCCCATTCTCTTCTCTGTGGAAGCCTCAGTGTGCTGGATACACCAACAGAGGGGAAAAGCTGTTCCTGCAAGCCCTGGCTTAGTCAGCTCTCAGCAGCCCTGAGTGGGGCAGGGCAAGAGGAGGAAAGGAGTTGGAATGGAAGCTAGCTCTCTGGTCTTTTCTGTCTTTGCCCTCCTGGAATGTCCAGGCTATGGGGTCATACAGATCCCCCAGGACCCATCTGGTCCACTGTGGCTCCTACAATCTGGACCAGAGGTGGAAAATTTGTGTGTGTGGGGAATGAGCACAGGCAAAGTGAAAACTGAGGGGCTGAAGCTCCCTGGGAACAACAAAGGCACACAGTGTTTAGAGAAGTAACAAGGCATTTGCCATCAGGGCTTCAGTCTGTGATGGCTGTAAGTGGACTGGAGGGCACTGGCAGCCTGGTGCTTGGTCCTCAAGAAACTCCCAGTTCACTGGTGGCAGCATCTTTTAGGCTTGTGAGAGGGTTCTCTAGCAGCCAGCTGATATCTCCGATCCATCTTCTTGTCTCTCTTCTTTAATCTTAACGAATGCTCATTATGAAAATGCAGAGGTACTTTCTTCAGAGGCAAGCAATAAGGAGGCAAACACAAATGCACTGGCGGCCACTGACAGCACAGCTAGAAGGAAAATCCAATATATTTGCACCTTCTAGGATATAGCCATACTATCTTTATTACTATAGCTTTGTAATATAATTTAAAAGTAGGAAATATAATGCCAATAGCTTTTTTGTTTCTTTGTTTTCCTCATGAATACTTTAGCCACTCAGAGTCTTTGGTGAGTCTGTATAAAATTTAAGAAGTTTTTTTCTTTGAAACATATGTAGGACATGAAATAAATAAAAATATATGTATATATATATTTATATACACACACATATACATATGATAAATATGTATGACACATATATATCATACATATTTGGTAGGTATATAATTTTAAGTCAAATAAATTTTGAGTAATTATTCAGTTTTAGTGGTATTCACAATTAGTGGGTTTTCCCATTACAGATTTTCTAGCATTTTGATGTGCAGATATTTTATCTGGACCACCCCACTGTATAAAGTAATATACTTTGCTGACCAATTAACACTATACTAGTATAAAGAAATTTTGTTGCTAGCAATCATTAAAGAAAACAAGTAGGTTGATTTGAAAACAATGTATGACTAAGATAAACAGAAATTATCTGATAATATACCTGTCTCTCCTGTAATCCATAAATTCCTCAAAAGAAGAAAAAAGTTAATCTTCAAAACATCTACCTCAAAACCTAAACATTTATTCTCTCTGTTCTATGGATGATTTGGGCTCCTTCTGCTCTACATTCTTCACCCACTAAGGAATTAGCTATCTAGCCAGTGCATGTTCTTTACATGGTAATGCTGGGGCATAAGAAGACCAACAGAAACATAGACAGCTTCTCAAGTTCTACTTTTGAAACAGCTACCCTTGTCTATCCACATGCTAATGACTAAATCATTAGACCAACTCTAAACTTAAAGGCCAAAAGAGCACACTCACTATGATAAGGTTGTATTAACAGTATGGATGAAGGATGGAGTAACATTTGGTTCAATAATTCAATTTACAATAGATAGTGTAATATCTTTCCCCAGAACACTGCAGTGACTGATACTCAGCAAGTAAGCAAAAATAAATGTCTTCCAGATTGAACCAAATCAAGATATTACTTTTTAAAAACTCAATTCTGTGTTATTGGTTGCTATAGACTCTAACTCTAGTTACCTTAAAAAATGGAAGATTTTCTGGAAATTTGGAAACATTTTGCTTAGTTGACAGAATTAACAGCAATTCTTTTTAAAAAGTCTAAGAACTAGGATAGCACTAGAGTACATGAACAGGAAACATTCAGTTAAAGTATTATTGCCAAAATGAGTCAGGACATGTGATTATTTGCAAAGCATATATTGTCTCAGACTTAGGATTTTTATTTCTTTTGAACATTGATCTTGATCTTTAGAACAGTGACTGACACAGAGTAGAAAATTAGAAAATGAACACACATGTATTTATTGAATAAATATGTGCACAATATTATACTAATCCACTCAAAATTTAAAGTTTTGAGAGAATTTGACTGCCTAAATTATGTCAGATAACTAACAGTTAACTCTGATTTACCATCTCATGGATGCTGCTTACAAGGGGTAGATTCCTCAAAAGGACATAGAAATGTTATTATCAGAAATTGTGTGATTATACTCACCTAAATACCAAATATGTGCTCTAAACTGATCATACTATCAGCTTGATTTAAAAAATTTATGACTCACAATTGTATGTAGTTTTGTAGAACAATGCAAATCTCTTCCATATGAGCATTTTCAAAATGTAGTCATGCCATTTATTTCAAGTCTTTGTTCATGTCACTGTCTCCTTTATATCTAAGTCACAGGCTTTTCTAACAACAAGAAGTTCTTGAGTTACAAATATCCAACAGACATACAACTCACACTTATGAGTAGAGGCTATTACAGGCAATAGGTAAATGCACCTGTTTCAACTTACACACAAGTACAATTTAAGAACAAACCTATAGAATCTATCGTGTTTATAACCCGGAGACTGCCTGTACAGTACACATGTGCCATGCCACATTATCTCATTTTTTGTAGTGTGTTGGTTAGAGTATAAGATTAAGATATTACAGAGGAGCAGAAATTATAGAAGTTCTAATGAGATACAACTGTGTTTCTCTTTATAAATTTAGGCATGCTATACAGAGTGGACACATACGGTACTTCATTTGGGGTATTCCATCATTTCCTTGGAAAAAAGTCAAATTGATCACCTTCATGGTTAAGACTTATTGATTTGTCTGCATTTCAGTATAGAAAAGAAGAAAGGGAAAAATGCAAAGAATGAGCAACTTTATTTTTAAAGAATATTGTTGAGGGTCAGGGGTCCCAGTTCCTTGAACACAGTTGACCCACTTCAACTACTCAGCTGAGCTAAAAAGTTCAACTGAGGCACCTTGGTAATTGAAAGTAAAAACAGGCTTGGTGCTTGTAACTCAGTGGCTCAGGAACCAGCCACATACACCAGAGCTGGCAGGTTCAAACCCATGCCAGGCTTGCCAACAACAATGATAAATACAACAGCAAAAAATAACCAGGCATTGTGGTGGGTGCTTGTAGTCCCAGCTCCTTGTGAAGCTGAGGCAAGAGAATCGCTGAAGCCCAAGAGTTTGAGGTTGCTGGGAGCTATGACTCGATGGCACTCCACCCAGAGTGACAGCTTGAGACTCTGTCTCAAAAAAAAAAAAAAAAAAAAAGGAAGAAAGAAAGAAAAGAGAAAAAAAGAAAAACACAAAGATATTTGTATCAGAATGTTTATTGCCGCCCAATTCATAATTGCCAGGTCATGGAAGAAGCTCAAGTGCCCATCGATCCAGAAATGGATCAACAAACTGTGGTATATGTATACCATAGAATACTGTGCAGCCATAGAGAAAGATGGAGACTTTACGTCCTTCATGTTCATGTGGATGGAGCTGGAAAATGTTCTTCTTAGCAAAGTGTCACAAGAATGGAAGAAAAAGTATCCAATGTACACACCCCTATTATGAAATTAATTTATAGCTTTCATATGTAAAGCTATAACCTAATAACAGCCTAAAAATATGGGGATGGGGAGGGAGAGAGGAGGGGGGACTGGGTGGAGGGAGGGGGGATCACTTCTGTGGTTTATCTTACAAGGGTACAAGTGAGTCTTTCTGAAAGTAGAATATGAACATTTTAACACAATAACTAAGAAAATGACATGAAGGCTGTGTTAACCATTATGATGGAAATGTTTCAAATTGTATGTGAAAACACCACACTGTACCCCAGAATTGCATTAATGTACATAGTTACCATTCAATAAAAAAAAGAAAAGAAAAACAAATGGAAACTGAAAATAAAACTGGAGGGGCACAGGCAGTGTGGATACAAAACAAAAGTAACCTACACAAGTTTCAGGGTAAAAAAGAGATTTTTATTTAGGAAAAACAAAGAGACAGTTTAAAGCACTTCCAGAGGGATATCGAAGTAGTTCCCTCTTAGAAAGGAGAAAAGATGAGAGACTTATAGATGCAAAGACTTATAGGGATACAAAACGCTCTCTGTTTGGAATAGGTTGTAACTCTTTTGTTTTTTGTTTCTTTTTTCTTTTGGTTGTGAGTCTCTCATTGGTCTCTCTGCACCTCCAGGCAGCACTGCCTTTTCTGTGCATCATTGTCTCTTTTTATTGGTCACTGGTTACCTAGGTTACTTCATAGTCAGGAGGCCAAATTTTCCTCCTACTCTCCCATTGAAGCCCCTTTCTTGTGCCCTTCTCAGATATGACCTAGAAGATGCAAATATAACTTATTCTTACCTCTTAATTGTCTGAATATAGTCACATGGCCACAATTTCTCAAGGATTGTTTTGCACATGTATACTCTCTTCCCGAAATGTGGTGTTTCCTCCTTTCTGTGTCTACAGTAGACATCATGCCTTCTTTTCTGGGAAGCCTTTCCCAAATTCTCCATGAAGATTTTAGTGCTACATTTTAGAATTTTAGTATCTCCACTTTAGCATTTACCACTTACTATTCTATATTCTTGAAGACACAAAACATAAGTTGCACATACTTTTTTATGTTTGGTTAAAAAAATCCAAGAGTCTTAAAAGTGCATTTTTATTCCAATATACTATCAGATCACAAAATGTATATTATTCTTATTAGTAGGGTGGTGCCATATTTGGAAGCTTTGCTTAGGAAGGGGAAGTACTCCACCAAGAACTGCTGCCTTCAGCCGTAGTCTCTTAAATGGGTTCATTGAAGCTTAACAAAAGAAAGCTTCTTTTCCAGATATCTCAGTATGCAAATTTTCTTTTATAAGACAGTTTTGCCATTCTGTATTAAAATTTATACTGCATGGGGCTGTATTGTTAGGAAACATGAAAACCCAGGAGAATTCTGCTGAGTGCTTTGAACGTGTAGATGTCCCAGATAATTGGAAACTAATGTTTTACTGATTTCAGAACAGTTGAAAATATCTCTAATAATTTAATATTTTTTTTCTATTTTTCATAGTCTTGGAGACTTCTTCTTTCTTATACTACAAAGTGGATCACCCATGCCTCTTTGACAAAACTTGAGAACTATCAGAATTCTGGACCAAATAGTATAAAAAAAAAAAAAAAGATGTATTTGTGCTGACACAACAATTTTGGCTTTTATAGAATCATAATCCTATGACACTCTTCACAAACATGTTATCCCAAATCCCAATTGATCTATCTTTAGAAAATGTTCATATCTAACAGTCACACCTCTCCTGAGATCCAGTAACTGAAATACTGAGATATAAGGTCAATCACCATAAGGCATGCTATGTGTGGTTGTGTGAGTGTGTGTCTTATCAGTATTAGAGACTTTGTTTCTGGTCATACCTGCTATTTACTTCCTTCTTCCACTACTTCTTATAAATCTAACTCCAATCAAGATGAACTTTATTTTAAGTAGCTTGGATTTTACTGATTGTTATGGTAAGGATTTTCCAATTAAGGAAATCTCCAAATATATCATCATGACTGAGATTCAAACCTCCCCTGTAAATTTTTAAAGAGAATCCTGGGAGGCTGTGGTTCTGCCTTTGTTGGAATAAATAGGACTATTTCAAATGAAGTCTTCCTGGTGTTTTATATCAATATTTCTCAATTATGGCTGCACACAAAAATCATACTGGGGAAATTTGACATTATTAATGCCCCAGCCCTGTTGCCTATAGATTCTGTCCAATCATTCTGGTATGAGACCAGAGCATGGATATGATCTGAAAGTGACTCAGATGATTGTAAAATGCACCTCAGATTGAAAACCAGCCACTGCACACTACCTATCTTGAGATGTCGAATGTGTTTCACACTCTCTGAGAAGGAGAATTAAGCAAACTGAACTGATTCAATTATCCTAGTATTGGTCCAAGTATTCTAGTATTTCAAAAGCAAAATTATCATTGTTTTCCCTGATTTTTCCACTTCATTACATCCTCTACTAGTTATTTATTTATTTTTATTATATACTTATTTATTTATTCTTTTTTTTTTTTTTTGAGACAGATTCCCTCACTTTGTTGCCATGTAGAGTGCTGTGACATCACAGTTCACAGCAACCTCACTCTTGGGTCCAAGCAATTCTCTTGTCCCAGCCTCCTAAGTAGCTGACACTATAGGCACTGGCCACAATGCAGGCTATTTTTAGAGAGGAGGTCTTTCTTTGGCTCAGGCTGGTCTCAAACCTTTAGCTCAGTCAATCCACCTGCCTCAGCCCTCCAGAGTGCTAGGATTATAGGCATGAGCCACCACACCCAGGCTCCTCACTAGTTATTTAGATTTAAACCTACTGTTTAGTAATACTACTTCCTGCCTTTTTTCCCTATAAACCCTACTACACCTTGCTATCTTCCAATTTCACCTATTTGATTAGGTGCATTACTGAAAAACCTGCATAATTAAACTCTAGATGGGCAAAACCCAAATATCTTTAATTTTTTTTATATTTTGATTGTCTTTGAATCACAACTTAATCCTTTTGGTTCTGATACACTTGCTCTGGACTCATTGTAAGTTGTTCCAATTATGAAAACAAGTTCCTTTGAATTATCTTATTTAGGAGCATCAGCCGGGGCCCCTCTTTTTGGTCAGTATGAAGTCTCCACATATGATTAAAGGCAAATATCAGAAAATTACAAGTATGGCTTCCACTTACTAAAGAATTTTAGTTTTAGTCTAATAATTAAAATAAAGGAGTTTTTGCTTTATTTTATCTTGTTTACTTACTTTGCATTGTTTTTCTTTCAAGGCAAAATAGATGATAGATAGAGTAGTTACCAAGGAGGTGATTCTTTAAATAAAAAGAAAAGCTAGTTGGTGATTTCCTAAGTTCAATAATTTCTCCAAAGCTCCTCCCCAATATTCCCTTATTTTCTAAGCAAAGGCAATTTCAGTGAATTATGAGTATAAAGTATAACTTAAAAAACCTCCCTTTACAATAAATATCTTCAAATGAAGATATTCACTTCCACAATGTGGCCAATAAACCTGCAAAGAGCAATGACCGTAATGTAATTACACCACTCCTTATTAAAATGTTCCACCACTTGCTACAGATGCACAGTTCATGGTTATGGGAAAAGGTAATTTGTTTAATAATATATTCACCCGGCTACACAGAGTGTAATTTAATCAGTACCATTATATGCAGGCTTCAAACATAAAGTATTTCAAATGATCAAAATGAATTATTAACAGGTTACAGTCATTGAATCCTCATGGGGGAAAGAGAGAGATGGAGATTTGTCTCATCCCCTCATAAATCATTTTACTCTTCAGCTGCATCTGAAGACTAATATTCTGAAAACTACTTGCCATATCAAACAACAGTATAACAGCTCTACTTGTCTGAGAAAAAAATCAAAACTCTTGTGAGTTGATATCAGTTTGTTCACATTGTGAGTTCATGTCATTTGAGAATAATGTTTTAATTATTTCTTGTTCAGACCAAAAACCTCTCTTCCCAGAAACCCCATATTGAATCTATTGCACGTCCTTCAGCCTCACTCATGGTGTATAATCATAATCTCACTATTTCCTTACTGCTGCTGTCTTGGTCAAGGCACCATCACTTCTCACCTGTATTGTTGCTGCAGTCTCCTGTTTCATCTTTCTAATTTTGCCATTTTCCTTGTTTAAGTATATTTTCAATTCAGGAGCAAGAATGATGCTGTTAAGATAGTAGTGAATCCCTTACACTCCTTTGCTAAAAGTTGTCTGATGGCTTCCTATTTAACAAGGAGTAAAAACCTTGGGATGACTTGAAAAACCTTCTTAAGGGTTTCTTCTTTGTACTCGGGACTTTCTACCATCTCTTACTTATATATCTAAGGTAGATATTTCCATATAAATATTTCAGTGTTGTATCTCTAGTGTTGGGGATAGAATAACATTATTGGATTCAGGAATATTGTAGAGATAGTGGAACCAGCAAGAAATCTTATCCAAGTCTATAGCTTGAATGTGCCCTCTAATAACTGTTCTGTTTGGATATAAAGGTAATAGAGAATTGTCCCCAGAGTTAAACTATAAGTCAAGAATTCTACTATACTGGCTCCGTGCTTGTAGCTCAGTGGCTAGGGTGCCAGCCACATACACTGGAGCTGGTGGGTTCAAATATAGCCCAGGCCTGACAAACAACAATGGCAACTACAACCAAAATATAACAGTTTGAGGTTTCTATGAGCTGTGACTCCATAGCACTTTACCCAAGGTGACAGCTAGAGACTCTGTCTCAAAAAAAAAAAAAAAGAATTCTACTATACTATAGTAATTATAAATTTCTGAATGAAGAATTACCCCTAAAACTCAATGACTGGAACAATAATCATTTCTTTAGCTTTACCTCGCAGGACTGAAGATTCGTTGGATAGTTCCATTGGTCTGTGTCAGGGTCACCTGATCTTGGCTAGTCTCACTCATGTATCTTTGAGCAATTTGTTCGTTGGTTGGGGATTGGCTGATTTTACATAGCTACAGCTGGGATGAACTGATGTTGCACCAGGCTCAGGACCAGCATACCTTCCTTTCATCCACATTCTATTAGCCAGTTCAAGTCACAAGGAAGTGCAGATGTGCTGGAGTGATGAAAGATTCCATTGATGGAGAGGCTGAAATCCCCATTGGAAAGGACATCTACCACATAAACATTTCAACAATATCACTCAGGGTCATGAAGCACTAAATCCTGATAATAAAGTGGGAAGTTCAGGAGATCATCTCTCTGCATATCACTTAGAAATGTTGTCAATTTTTTACCAATTAATTTGGATATGTCTTTGTATACAAGGCCCCACTGTGACCAAGGTATGATTATAATGATATATATTCAAACTTTTCTTGTTCTATTTTCACATCCTTAATGGCATCAGTGTAATTTAGACTTTTTTTAAGGGGGAAAACTAGCTTATGTTATTTGATTACTAATATGTAAAGATATTTTGAATTAAACTAGTTACATAAATCAGGAAATTTGCAAAAAAGATGGTGAACAAAGCATACATGGAGAACTTTATATTTTTTGTTGATTACAGACCAGAAGGCATTAATGAGGGCAATAGTGGTCTTGAAAGACAGATGTAACCTATGTAACTCCTTCCAGAGGAAGCAGTCAGACAGAGATGCAAATGTATGCATTCAGTTTTTCTCTGTGTACATTTAAGCATATGCATTTTGGTTATTAATTTATCTCACTATTTCCTCTTTCTCCAATTATCTGTTCTCTTCAGCTTTCTTTTCTCTGTAGCATCCCGTAGATCTTTTGTCTTTTCACTTTTCTGACCTTGGCATCAGGCTGTTTTTTACTTTTTGTCATATTCCCTTTCTAACTGGATTAGAATCTCAAGTTTGAAGGAAAGGCAGAATTTTCTCTTACTCTGCAGATATTTAAATTCTGGTGCTACCTTTCTGTGATCAAAACACAAACAGAAATGATGAAACCCCAGAGGAGAAAGAGGTTTGACTCCTGTGTATAATTTGTAAACAAAAACAAAATCTTTAAAAAGTGAAAAAAACAGACTCAATATATTTTCTGAAAGATCTTCCAAATTCTAAATCATTCCTTTGGATTGATTTAGTTGGGAATATAGAAGAGGATAAAGAGAGCTTGACCGTACTGTCACATCTGTGGAATAAATATCTTTTCAAAACAACCTTCAATAATGTTTAGGCAGAATTTTGGATGTTGATAGTCTCAGAATTTGGTTTGAATAAAAATAAAACCTAGCTACAATACCAATGGCATGTTCATAAACCATATATCAATTCTATACATAGAATAAACATAGATGGCAAGAAAATGGCACATGTAGAACTCAAGAATGCTAAGTTTGGTAATAAACACTGGGTTTATGGACCTGAAACCATCTAAACATATATATTATCTTTAATAATATCTCCTCTCTCTGGGGAAGGTTATTATTGTTTATATCATTCTTTAGTAAGTTCCCCCAGACCTGTAGGACTCTATCTCAGAAAAATAAATTCTGTATTACTACAAATAATATAATATGTACAGCTGGGGAAATTTGTTTTGAAAGACAACACATAATTTCTTTTATTTTTTCCTTTTTTATTCAGCTAATATAGAATAACTATGTATATTTATAGGATACAAATTGATATTTCAATACATGAATATAATGAGTAATGATCAAATCAGGGTAATTAGCATACTCATCATCTCAAACATTTGTCATTTCTTTGTGATGGGAATAGTCAAATCCTCTCTTCTAATTTTGTGAAAATATATAATAAATTATTAGTAACTGTATTTACCCTATAGTGCTATAAAGCACTTGAACTTCTTCCTTTTCCATCTATAATTTGGTATCCATTAGCCAGCCTTTCCCTATCCTTACCCCTCCCCCATACTTCCCATCTTCTAATAACCACACTCTATTCTTTACTTCTACGAACTCAATTTTTTTTAGTATCCACACATGACAGAAAACATGTGATATTTATATTTCTATGCTTATCTTATTGCACTTCAGATAATGTCCTCCATGCTCTTTCATGTTCCTGCAAATGACATGATTTTGTTTCTTTTATAGCTGAATAGTATTCCACATAAAACACATTTTCTTTAACCGTTCATCTCTTAATGAAGACTTCAGTTGATCCCATATCTTGGCTATTGTGAACAGTACTGCAATGAACATGGGAGTGCAAATATCTCTTCCATACACTGATTTCCTTTCCTTTGGATAAATTCCTGGTAGTAGGATTGCTAGATCATATGGTGATTCTATTTTTAGTTTTATAAGAAACATTCATATTGTTTTCTATAATGGCTGTACTAATTTTCATTCCCACCAAGAGTATATATAAGTTTTGTTCTACTATTGATTCTAATTAGAGGAAGCTGGTATATCTTTGTGTGATTTTTCTTTGTATTTCCCTGATGATTGGTGATGCTGAACATATTTTTATATGTTATTTGACCATTTGTTTATCTTTTTCAGAAAAGTGTAAGCAACTCCTTTGCTCATTTTAAAACCAGAGTATTAATTTTTATTGTTCGGTTGTTTGAGATCCTATTATATTCTGGATATCAGCTCTTTGAAGGGTAACCAGTTTGTACGTATGTTCTGCCATTCTACAGGTTGTCTCTTCACTCTGTTGATTATCGTCTTTGTTGTGAAGAAGCTTTTTGTTCAATATAATACCAGTTGCCTATTTTTGTTTGTGTTGCCTATTCTTTTGAAGTCTTACCCACAAACTCTTTGCTCAGATCTGTATCCTAAAGCATTTTTTGGGGGGGGTACATTCTTTTCCTATTAGTTTCATAGCTTTGGGTCTTATATTTAAGCCTTTAAACTATTTTAAGTTGATTTTTGTGTATGGCAAGAGTTAGGGGATCTAGTTCAATTATTTTGCATATAGATTCCCAGTTTTACCACAACTATTTACCAAAGAGACTGCTCTTTCCCCAGTATATGCTCTCGCTCTTTGTTAAAAATTAGTTGGCTGTTAAGTACGTGGATTTTTTTCTGGGTTCTCTATTCTATTTCTGGGTCTACTAGTCTGCTTTTATACCACACTGTGCTGTTTTGATTATTATAGCTTTGTAGCATAGTTTGAAGTCAAAGCAGTGTGATGCTTCCAGGTATGTTCTTTATGTCCAGTATTTCATTGATTATTCAAGGTATTTTGTGTTCCTTTTTAATTTTAAAATTTCTTTCCTATTTCTGTGAAGAATATCATTGGTATTTTGCTAAGGATTGAATTGAATATGCCTTAAGTGGCATGGTAATTTCAACAATATTAATTATTCCAATCCATGAGCATGGGTATCTTTTCAAATTTTCTGTGTCCCCTTTAGTTTCTTTCATCAGTGTTTTGTAGTTTTCATCATAGAGATCTTCAATTTCCTTGTAACATTTCTGCCTAAGTGCTTTTCCTGTAGATGTTATACATGGGATTGCTTTCCTGATTTCTTTTACAGGTAATCCTTGGTGTATAGAGATACTACTGATTTTTTTATGGTGATTTTGTATCTTGCAACTTTATTGGATTTGTTTTTCAATTCTAAGAGTTTTGTGTGGAGGCTTTAGGTTTTCTGTATAAAATATCATGTTATATGCAAAAAGGACCATTGTAAAATGCACTTTATATCTTTCTATTGCCTAATTGCTCTGAGTTGGACTTCCAATACTATGTTCAATAAGAGTAAGAGTTATGAAAGTGGGCATCCTCATCTTGTTCAAATTCTTAGAAAAAAAGGCTCTCAGGTTCTCATCATTCAGTATGATACTGTCTGTGATTTTGTCATATATGCTACTTACTGTATTGAAATCTGTTCCTTCCATACCTAATTTGTTGATCATTCTTATCATGAAGAAATATTGCATTTTATCAAGTGCTTTTCCCATGTCTATTGAGATGACCATATAGTTTTTGTCTTTCACTCTGTTGATGTGATATATTACATTTATTGATTTGTGTATGTTGAAGTATCCTTACCTCCCTGAGATAAATCCTGCTTGATCATAGTATGTTATCTTTTTGATGTTGCATTTACTTTGGTTTGATAACATTTTGCTAAGGATTTTTGAATCTATGGACATTAAGGATTTTGGTTTGTAGTTTTTTGATATTTGTCTAGTTTTGGAATCAAGGTGATGCTGGCCTAGTAGAATGAATTTAGAAATATTCTCTTCAATATTTAGAAGAATTCAAGAACTAATTAGTATTAGTTCTTTAAATGTTTGGTAGAATTCAGCAATAAAGCCATTGGTTCCTGGGCCTGTGTGGACTGGCCATTGAGCCTCTGTTCAGCATTGGCAGGACCCTGCAGTGACAACAGCAACCTTAATCAAACTGGTCCTGAGCTCCTAGGTAGTCAGCAGGTGCACAGGGGCCCACCCTGGAAAGGATGGGGACACTATCAGCAACAGCCCAGGTCAGCTCCTTCTGAGGAACATACATGTCAGCTTTCTATGTGCTGGGGACAGCCTCTCTGATGTGCTGGACAGCCTATTCCCAAGGTATATGCTGCAGCATGTGATGAGGTACCAAGGACATGGCAGCTCTCTGGGTCCAGCTAATATGTGACACTGCAGCCATCTAGGTGTATATGGGGAGATGCTGGTGGGGCTTCATGGATTTGAAGATGGAGAACCTATTGGGCCTTAGGACACAACGCATGCAGTCTGGTTTTGGTTTCAGTCTCAAAATACTGACATCAACACCCTGGGTATCAAGGAGTGGAAAGAAGGCAGCATGGATTCTCTCTCTGGGACAGTGCAGTCCCCTGGATTCCAGGAGATTCCTGTTCTCGGTTCAGGACATCTGAGGGCCCAGGGGCACACAGGCAGGTGTAACTGAAGACATCTGTACAGGAATGTGAACTACTAGGGACCTCCGATTCATCTTTTCCCAGCAATGGGGAGCCCCTCTGGGCTCTGAGCAGATCGAGCAGGCTGCGTCACTTCCCTCTCTGGTTTCCATGCTTCGTAGGGTCTTTGTCATTTCCTTGAGGAATGTCACTGCTCTCTTTCAGAAGCTCTATTCAACATGTAATTACCTATTTGTAGTTTTGGTTCTTTTTTGAGAAGGTGAGTGCTGACTCCCACTTAGTGTTGCTGCTGCTAAAGAAAACAGGGGCGGTGAGCCCATTATACTCATCTTAAATGACGTCATGAAAATCAGCTGGACATAATAAGTGCAATGTCTGTCTTTGGCAACCTTTTGGCACCAGGTACCAGTTTCATAAAAGACAATTTTTTTCATGGACCAGAGGTCAAGAAGATTGTTCTGATACAAGTTGGCAAATGATGTATTTATCACAGTCTCTGTGCCATCAAAATTCTTCATTAAAGTTAATCTGTATTCACAGCTGATCCCCAGTGCTAGCAACATAGCCTCAGCTCCACTTCAGATCATTAGGCATTAGAATCTCATAAAACAAACACCACTTAGATCCCTCACAGGCACACCCTCCCAAGAGAATCTAAATATGCTGCTGATCTGATAGATGGTGGAGCTTAAATACAGATAAAACTTTGCATGCTCACCTGCTGCTTGCTTCTTGATGTGGCTGGGTCCCTAAAAGGCCATGGATTGGTACAAGTTCAAGGTCAGCAGGTTAGGTACTGCAGGGT
Organism: Galago senegalensis; assembly: GCA_963575145.1. Lineage (NCBI taxonomy): Eukaryota > Metazoa > Chordata > Mammalia > Primates > Galagidae > Galago > Galago senegalensis. The sequence goes on from CAUYTI010021799.1 coordinate 47,557, forward strand.
TAAAACACATCAACCTTTGAAGCAGCTTCCTCTGTGAGATTACAACCACTTCAGTGTGTCTCCATAAAATTTAACTTAAACCATATCTGCTTGAACATACATTAAAAAAAAATCTTAAAACCCAAGAATTAGGGGGAAAAAACCTACACCTGGATGGTGTGTAATGCTGTTCTCACTAATGAACAAAAATGCTGGTCTCTAAGTTTTTACATTTCTTACATTTTATTTATTGTTTATGAGTATTATATTAGGCAATATGTCAGTGTTTATTGTGGCCTTAAATCGTATATTAAAAAAAATTGTGGGAGGGCATAGGCAAGGTGGCAGACTGCAGCCAGCTTTCTACAGAGGCTCCCATCCAGAAGGAGACTTAAAGGACAGAAATTTAGCAAGGGAACCGATGGTTTAAAGCTAAGCCAAGAGAGAAGATTAAAGAACACACTTCAACCTTGCTGAAGTGAGCTGTGACCCCAAAAATACAATCAAAAGGTACAAAATCCGCCACCACAAGAAAGGCTCACAGTTTACTCCATAGAAACAAGCAAGCAGAGTTCAAACATCCTCCCACTCTATCCCATGGGAGAGACCCCCTAAAAACTGAGAGGGAGAGACCTGTAGGAGAGACCTCCTACACCTGCTGGCATGCCACAGCACTCTCCTGCCAGTAATAAAACTGTAAAACTGTATAAAACTATATATATTACCTACCTGCAAATATAGGATTCCCCCAGGATTCCCCCCACTCTCACCCCAAAGTCTGGAGGTTTATCACCCATGAATTTCAGATTCTTAGGCATTTCCTTGAGAGAAGTGGAGGGGGAAAGGGCTGGTACTGGTCTGTGTTGATGCTGTGGAATGGGAGTGAAGAGAGTACTACGGTTAGCTCAGAGAAAGCCATACAAGAGCTTCAGTATCCTGAGCCTTGGGAAACACTCACATCCCTTAGGCCATTACAGATAAGCATGCCCTGTCTCTCTGGGCAACCAGAGGTTCCAGACAGCAGCTACTGGCAGAACAAACTTGGGAAGTTCTGTGACTGAAGAGACCATAGCAGCACCTAGCCCTCAGGGGAATATAGGTGAGACAAAGGCATTGGGCGGGCAGAGGCTGGAATTGACACCTGAGTGTAAACTCTAATTGCTTGCTGCCCATGGCTGAGTTTCTTATCAGCTCTAGAAGCATCTGGCATGCAGAGGACTTTAGCCAGGACAGAAACAAATTATGTGAAGTGGTTATGTCCTCTTCTGCAGCAACATAAAACAGGCGCGTGGGGCTAGAACTGAGTGAACTGCTCCAATGTATATTAAAAACACTCAAGGTCCCCCTCCCAGACTCAGATCTCCTGCTGACTCAGGCAGTCTTAAACTACTGGAGCAATTGCTCACTGGAGTAAACTGGGTCACAGCCATGTGGGATTAACAAGGACTGGGTGCAAGGTGGCGAAGAGGCATCAACCTTCCCAGACTAATTCATTTGCTGGATAGGTCCTTTGCCATCATGGAGCACTGGAGCAAGTTATATCTGAGCTGCCAGCAGATGCCTCTTATCTAGCTGACAGAGACATTTGAACTCTCCCACCTAAGACTGGTGCTGACTGGGAAAACTAATTTGGACTCCTTGAACTGCGAAAATCATCCAGGGACTATCCAAAGTGGCACCCTGGGTGTATGCCTGAGTGAAGATTTGATTTTCCTTGCCCAGCTGTTGTTTGTGGGGGGCAGAGTGACATAATTGCTGGTATTTCTCCACAGCAGAGACTTCAACCAAGAGTAACTTATTGACGAGGGTAGGACAGAGACCAGCTAAAAATAAGACAGAGCCACTTAGCCCTACCACACCAAGCAGGTCCCCAGTCTCTCAGGCCATAACACCATACAGGTCCTTGACAAAGCTCAAGGGGAAAAGCCATATGGGGTAAGATAATTATGGGGCAGAATCAGCAGAAAAGCTCTGGTAATATGAATAACCGGAGTATATCAACTCCCCCAAGAAAGGATATGGCTGGTAATATGAATAACTACAGTAGATAAACCTCCCCAAGAAAGGATGTGGCAAATGAAACTGAAGATCCCCTTTATAAACAGATGGCTAAGATGTCAGAAATCAAATTCAGAATTTGGATTGTAAATAAGATTAATGGAACAGAAGCAAAGATAGAATTAGAAATTCAAGGAGCATTCCAAAAGTTCACTCAAGAATTCAATGAATTCAAAGACAAAACCATCAAATATTTTGAAACATTGAAGCAAGAGATTGCAGCCCTCAAAGATATGAAAAATAAGGTAGAATCTCTTGGTAACAGAATACAGCAGGGAGAAGAAAGGATCTCAGACGTAGAAGACAAAGTTTCTGAATGTGCCCAAGGGTCCAAAGATGAACAGAAATGGAAAGCAAAAATGGATCATTCTCTCAGAGAACTCTGGGATAATTTGAAGAAAACTAATATTGGCCTTATAGGAATCCCTGAAGGTGACAAAGTTGCTTCACAAAACACAGAGGCTCTTCTTCATTAAATTATGAAAGAGAACTTTCCAGATATGCCAAGAGATCCTGAAGATAGTGGACAGCTTCAGAACCCCAGCACAACTCAACCTGAATAAGACATCCCCCAGACACATCATAATTAACTTCACTAAAGTTAATATGAAAGAGAAAATCCTGAAAGCAGCTAGACATAAGAAAACCATAACCTACAAGGGGAAGAATATTAGAATGAGTGCAAATCTCTCTGCGTAAAACTTTCAGGCAAGAAGAGGGTGGTCATGGACATTTAATGTTCTAAAACAAAATAACTTCCAACCCAGTATCCTGTATCCAGCTAAACCGAGTTTTATTTATGATGAGAAATTAAATACTTTAATGACATTAATGCATTGAAAAAAAATTGCCATAACTAATCAGTTCTCTGGGATATTCTCAGACCTATTCTTCATAATGACCAGTGCAATCCTCCACCACAAATGTAAACTAACTCAGAAACTATTGATCAAACTTCACCTTCTACAGTGGCAAAAGGATTAAAAACATCCAGTGGACTTTTGAACAACTTGATACCTAAAATTTTACCAGGCTTATCAATAATTTCAATGAATGTGAATGGCTTAAATTGTCCTTTAAAGAGTCACATTACTCAACCTTTTCCAAAACATAGAAAAAGTGAGAATTCTACCCAACACATTTTGAAGCAAACATCACCTTGATCCTCAAACCAGGAAAAGACCCAACAAGAAAAGGAAATTACAGACCAATATCAGAAATGAATATTGATGTGAAAATATTTAATGAAATCCTAACAAACAGAATCCAGTAACAAATCAAAAAAATTATAAACCACAACCAAGTGGGTTTTATCCCAGGATCACAAGGATAGTTCAACATCATAAAGCTATAAGTATAACTCATTACATAAACAAATTAAAAAACAAAGACCATATGATTCTCTCAATTGATGCAGAAAAAGCATTTGATAATATTCAGCATCCCTACATTATCAGAACACTTAAGAAAATTGGTATAGAAGAGACATTTCTTAAACTGATAGAGGCCATCTAAAGCAAACCAATATTGTAGTGAATGGAGTTAAGTTGAAATCATTTCCACTCAGATCAAGAACCAGGCAAAGTTGCCCATTGTCTTCATTGCTCTTTAAAATTGTAATGGAAGTTTCAGCCATTGCAATCAGAGAAGAAAAAGTGATCAAGTGTATCCATATAGGGTCAGAAGAGATTAAACTTTCACTTTTTGCAGATGATATGGCTGTATATCTGGAAAATACCAGGGGAACTACTACTAAACTATTAGAAGTGATCGAGGAATACAGCAGTATCTCAGGTTACAATATACTCATAAATACTCATAAATTTGTAGCCTTTCTATATACCAACAGCAGTCAAGCTGAAAAAACAGTCAAGCACTCTATTCCGTTCACATTAGTGACAAAGAAGATGAAATATTTGGCAGTTTACCTAATAAAGGATGTGAAAAATCTTTATAAAGAGAACTATGAAACTCTAAGAAAAGAAATAGCTGAAAATGTTAACAAATGGAAAAATATACCATGCTCATGGCTGGGAAGAATCAACATTATTAAAATGTCAATACTACCCACAGCAACATATAATTTTAATGCAATCCCCATTAAAGCTCTATTTTCATACTTTAAAGATCTAGAAAAACTAATACTTCCTTTTATATGGAATCAGAAAAAACCTCGAATAGCCAAGACATTACTCAGAAATAAAAACAAAGCAGGAGGAATCACGTTACCAAACCTCAGAGTATACTATAAATTGATAGTGATCAAAACAGCATGGTACTGGCACAAAAACAGGGAGATAGATGTATGGAACAGAATAGAGAGCCAAGAGATGAATCCAGCAACCTACTGTTACCTGATTTTTGACAAGCCAATTAAAAACATTGAGTGGGGAAAAGATTCCGTATTTAATAAATGGTGCTGGGCTAAATGGCTGGCGACCTGTAGAAGACTGAAACTGGATCCACACCTTTCACCATTAGGTAAGATTGACTCTCACTGGATTAAAGTGTTAAACTTAAGACATGAAACTATAGAAATACTAGAAGAAATTATAGGGAAAACACTTGAAGAAATCTGTTTTTCTTCTCTGATTGCAATGGCTAAAACTTCCATTACAATTTTAAATGAAAACTTGAAGAACTTGGGCAATTGAAGCAACATAAAATATAGACTTTTGGGACCTGATCAAACTAAAAAGCTTATTTACAGCCAAGAATATAGTAAATTAAGTGGGTAGGCTGCCCTTAGAATGGGAGAAAATATTTGCTGGTCATGTCTCAACAAAGGTTTAATAACCAGAATCCACAGAGAACTCAAACATATTAGCAAGAATAAAACAAGCAATCCCATCTCAGGGTGGGCAAGGGACTTGAATAGAAATTTCTCTAAAGAAGATAAGGCTCTTGGCCTACAGACACATGAAAAAATGCTCTTCATCCTTAATTATCAGAGAAATGCAAATCAAAACTACTTTGAAATATCACCTAACTCCAGTAAGATTAGCCCATATCACAAAATCCCAAAACCAGAGATGTTGGTGTGGACGTGGAGAAAAGGAAATGCTTCTACACTGCTAGTGGGAATGCAAATTAATTCATTCCTTTTGGAAAGATACCTGGAAAACACTTAAAGAACTAAAAATAGACCTGCCATTGGATCCTGCAACTTCTTTATTAGGTATATATCTAGAAGATCAAAAATCACATTACAACCAAGATATTTGTATTGGAATGTTTATTGCAGCCCAATTCATAATTTCTAGGTCATGGAAGAACCCCAAGTGCCCATTGACCCACAAATGGATGAATAAGTTGCGGTATATGTACACCATGGAATATTATGCAGCCCTAAAGAAAGATGGAGACTTTACCTCCTTCATGTTTACATGGATAGAGCTGGAAAATGTTCTTTTTAGCAAAGTATTTCAAGAATGGAAGAAAAGATTCTGGGAAGATGGCCCATTGGTAGCAACTCTTGTCAGAGGCTCCTGAGCAAAGAAAGAAAAACTGGACCGAATTAGAATCTATGAAGCCAAAGATGGGGACCTGAGCCCAGAAAGAAGTTCGGCAAGCTGTAAATCCAAGGCAGAGCATTTAAGAACACAAAATACAAAGCTGGCCCCAGAACTGCTTGCTACAGCTGCATGCCTACCGCAGGTGGTGGATGGCCTCAGAGGAGCCCCCAGCTCCAGGCAGGCACAGAACTCCTTGCTAGAGCCACATACGCCCTATGGGCAGCAGTGGAAGAGTCCTCCACTCTGGGCAGGCCCAGAATTGCTTGCTAGTGCTTCAGGCATCCCACGGGCAGTGGTAGAGGAGTCCTCCATTGCAGGCAGGCCCAAAAATGCTTGCTAGAGACACACACACACCTCGGGAGCCAGTAGAAGAGTTCCCTGCTCCAGGGACTTGTGCTGGGTGGGCCCAGAACTGCTTGCTAGAGTGGCACACACACTGTGGGCAGTAGCAGAGGAGTTCCCCACTTCAGACATCTATGTTGGGCGGGCCCAGAACTGCTTTCTAGAGCCACACACAACCCGCAGGGTCATGGGGAGTATATCGCTCTGGGCAGGCCCAGATCTGTTTGCTATAGCCATGTGTGTCCTGCGGGTGCCAGCACAGGAGATCCCACTCCAGGTTCCCACACCAGGAGGGCCCAGATTGGCTTACTAGTACCGTGTGCACCCCATGGATGATAGCAGAGGAGTTCCCCGCTCCAGACACCCAGACACCAGTGTTGTGTGGGCCCAGAACTGCTTGCTAGAGCCACATGCATACTGCAGGGCTATGGTGGAGGAATCTTTTGCTCCTTGTGGGCCCAGAACAGTTTGCTAGAGCCACGTACATCCCTCAGGTACTGGCAGAGGAGTTCCTTGTTCCAGGCTCCCACACCGGGAGGGCCCAGATCTGCTTGCTAGTGCCATGCGCTACCAGCGGGCGGCAGTGGAAGAGTCCTCTGCTCCCCATTCCCCTGCCCCCCTGGTTGCCCTGATGGGGCTGAACTAGGACTGATCCAGCTGCTGTTGTTCCCCTACCCTCAGTCACCCTGGAGGGGTGAACTAGGACTGATCTGGTCATGTGCATGCCCTGTGCCACCGCTTCCATTCCACTTCCCCCCAGTTGCTCCTGCAGGGCTGAACTAAGACTGATCTAGCTGCAGCAGTTCCCTGGTCCCCAGGTTACCCCTGTGGGGCCAAACTAGGACTAACCTGGTTGCATGCGTTCCCCGCACAGCTGCTGCCATTCCCCTGCCCCCCTGGTTGCCCTGGCAGGGCTGAATAAGGACTGACCTAGCTGCACGCATTCCCCACACAGCTGCTGTCATTCCCCTACACACTTGTTGCCCCAGCGGGGCTGATAAAGGACTGTTCTGGCCACTGCCCTTCCCCTTCCTCCCAGTCACCCCAATCAGGCTGAACTAGGTCTGATCCAGCCGCTGCCATTCCCCTGCCCCCCGATCACCCTGGTGGGGCCGAACTAGGACTGATCTGGCTGCTGCCATTCTCCTGTCCCCCTGGCCTCCCTGGCAGGGTCAAATGAGGATTGACCCGGTCACTGCCGTTCCTCTGTTCCCCCCCTCCGTCACCCCAGTGGGCCAGAAGTAGGACTGATTCGGCTGCTCTAGTGCTCCGCACAGCTGCTGTCATTCCCCTGCCCCCTGGTAACTCCAATTGGACCGAACTAGGACTGATCCAGCTGTGAGAGCACCCTGCACCACTCTCCAGTTCCCCTGCCCCCCAGTCACCCCGGTGGAAATGAACTAGGACTAATTCAGCCACTGCCAGTCTCCTGGCCCCAGGTCACCCCAGCAGGCCGAATGAGGTCTGATTCAGCTGCACATGCTCCCTCGGAGCTGCTGCCATTCCGTTGCACCTTGTTTGCCTAGGACCCAAGAACTGGGAGAAGACAACAGACAGGCCCTGTCTCTCTGGTCAACCAGAAAAAGCCACTGACTGAACATTTCTGATAAAGTCTCCAAATAGGGTAAACACAGCATGGGGCAGAACCAGCGGAAAAATTCTGGCAACTTGAATAACCAGAGTAGATCAACTCCTCCAAGGAAAAATGGCGCAGATGCAATTGAATACCCCATCGATAAACAGATGTCTGAGATGTCAGAAATCAAGTACAGCACTGGAGAGCAAATAAGATTAACAGAATAAAAGAAAGGAGGCAATTAGAATTTCAAGAAATTATTCAAAAGATGTCTCAAGAATTCAACCATTTCAAAGATAAAATGATAAAAGATTTTGAAACACTGAGGTTGCAACCCTCAAGGATCTGAAAGATATGGTGAAATCCATCATAACAGAGTGGAACAGGCAAAAGAAATGATCTCTGACGTTGAAGACAAAGCTTTTGAACAAGCCCAGGAGTGCAAAGATCAAAAGAAATAGAGAGCAAAAATGGATCTTTCTCTCAGAGAGCTCTTGGATAATTCAAAGAAAACTAATATTCACCTTATAAGAATCCTTGAAGGTAATGAAGTTCCTTCACAAAACATGGAGGCTCTTCTACATGAAATTATGAAAGAGAACTTTCCAGACATGCCAAGAGATTCTGAAATTCAGATAACAGACAGTTTCAGAACCACAGCACGACTCAACCCAAACAAGAAACACCCAGGCACATCATAATTAACTTCACTAAAGTTAAGATAAAAGAGAAACTTCTGAAAGCAGTCAGATGTAAGAAAAACATAACCTATAAGGGGAAGAGTATTAGGATGACTGCACATCTCTCGGCTGAAATGTTTCAGGCTAGAAGAGGATGGTCATTGACTTTTAATCTCCTAAAACAAAATTCCAACCCAGGATCCTGTATCCAGCTAAAATGAGTTTCATCTATGATGAAGAAATTAAATAATTTAACAACAGTCACACGTTGAAGAAATTTGCCATAACTAATCCAGCTCTCCAGGAAATTCTCCAACCTATCCTCCATAATGACCAGTTCAATCCTCTACCACAAAAATAAAGTCACTCAGAAACTATTGATCAAATTCCAACTTCCACAATGGTGAAAAGATTAAAAATGCCTATGGGACTTTCAAGCAATTCAATGCCCAAAATTTTACCAGGTTTATCAATAATTTCAATCAATGTGAATGGTTTAAATTGTCCTTTAAAGAGGCACAGATTGGATACAGAAACTCTGACTAGACATCTGTTGTATTCAAGAATCGCATGATACTTTAAAAGATAAATACAGACTCAGGCTGAAGGAATGGTCATCTATATTCCAGGCAAATGGAAAGCAGAAAAAAACAGGTGTTGCAATTTTATTTGCAGATACAATAGGGTTTAAACCAACAAAAGTAAACAAAGACAAGGATGGCCACTTTATATTTATCAAGGGTAATATTCAATATAAAGAGATCTCAATTATCAAGGTCTATATACCCAACCAGGAAGCATGTCAATTTATAGGAGATACTCTAACAGGCGTAAGTAACTTGATCTCTCCCAGCTCCATCATAGTCGGAGATTTTAACACTCCTTTGGTAGTGTTGGACAGATCCTCCAAAAAGAAGCTTAGCAAAGAAATTTTAAATTTAAACTTAATCATCCAGCATTTGGATTTAATGGACATCTACAGAACTTTTCATCCTAACAAAACTGAATACACATTTTTCTCATCAGTCCATGGAAGATACTCCAAAATTGACCACATCTTAGGTCATAAATCTAACCTCAGTAAATTTAAAAGAATAGAAATTATTCCATGTATCTTATTGGACCATCATGGAATAAAAGTCGAACTCAGTAACAACAGGAATCTACAGTCTTGTACAAAATCATGGAAGCTAAATAACCTAATGCCAAATGATAGATAGATGGGTCAGAGATGAGATCAAGAAGAAAATTACTAAATTATAGAACAAAACAATAATGAAGACACGAGTTATTAGAACCTCTGGGATACTGCAAAAGCAGTCCTAAGAGGGAAATTTATAGCTTTGCAAGCCTTCCTCAAGAGAACAGAAAGAGAGGAAGTTAACAACTTAATGGGACATCTCAAGAAACTGGAAAAGGAAGAACATTCCAATTCCAAATCTAGCAGAAGAAAAGAAATAACCAAAATTGGAGTAGAATAAAATGAAATTGAAAACAAAAGGATTTTAGAACAGATCAATAAATTAAAAAGTTGGGTTTTTGAAAAGGTCAATAAAATAGATAAACCTTTGGCCAACTAACAAAGAAAAAAAGAGTAAAATCTCTAATCTCATCAATCAGAAATGGTAAAGATGAAATAACAACAGACCCCCTAGAAATTCAAAAAATCCTTAATGAATATTACAAGAAACTGTATTCCCAGAAATATGACAATCTGAAGGAAATCAATCAATACTTGGAAGCACGCCACCTCCCAAGACTCAGCCAGAATGAAGTGGAAATGTTGAACAGGCCTACATCAAGTTCTGAAATAGCATCAACTATACAAAATCTCCCTAATAAGAAAAGCCTGGGACCAGATGGCTTCATGTCAGAATTCTATCAAGCCTTTAAAGAGGAACTAGTACCCATACTACTCAACCTTTTCTAAAATATAGAAAAAGACAGAATACTAGCCAACACATTCTATAAAGCAAATATCACCCTGATAACCAAACCAGGAAAAGACCATACAAGAAAAGAAAATTACAGACCAATATCACTAATGAATATTGATGCAAAAATATTCAAGAAGATTCTAACAAACAGACTCCAGCAACACATCAAACAAGTTATACACCACGACCAAGTGGGTTTTATCCCAGGATCTCAAGGATGGTTCAACATATGTAAATCTATAAATATAATTCATCACATAAACAAATTAAAAAGCAAAGACCATATGATTCTCTCAATTAATGCAGAAAAAACTTTTAATAATATCCAGCATCCCTTCATGATCAAAACACTTCAGAAAATTGGTATAGAAGGGACATTTCTTAAACTGATAGAGGCCATCTATAGCAAACCCACAGCCAATATTGTATTGAATGGAGTTAAGTTGAAACCATTTCCACTCAGATCAGGAACAAGACAAGGTTGCCCATTGTCTCCATTGCTCTTTAACATTGTAATGGAAGTTTTAGCCATCACAATCAGGGAAGAAAAGGTGATTAAGGGCATCCATATAGGGTCAGAAGAGATTAAACTTTCACTCTTCATAAATGATATGATATTATATCTGGAAAACACCAGGGATTCAACTACAAAACACCTAGAAGTGATCAAGGAATACAGTAGCAGGTTACAAAATCAACACTTGTAAATCTGTAGCCTTTATATATTCCAAAAGCAGCCAAGCTTAAAAAACAGTCAAGGACTCTATTCCATTCATAGTAGTGACAAAGAAGATGAAATATTTGAGAATTTACCTAATAAAGGGTTTGAAAGATCTCTATAAAGAGAACTATGAAACTGTAAAGAAAGAAATAGCTGAAAATGTTAACAAGTGGAAAAACATACCATACTCATGGCTGGGAAGAATCAACATTGCTAAAATGTCCATACTACCAAAAGCAATATATATTTTTAATGCAATCCCTATTAAAGCTCCACTGTCGTATTTTAAAGATCTTGAAAAAATAATACTTAGTTTTATATGGAATCAGAAAAAACCTCGAATAGCCAAGACATTACTCAGGAATAAAAACAAAGCAGGAGGAATCACGTTACCAAACCTCAGACTATACTATAAATTGATTGTGATCAAAACAGCATAGTACTGGCACAAAGATAGAACAGAATAGAGAACCAACAGATGAATCTAGCTACTTACTGCTACCGGATCTTTGACAAGTCAATTAAAAACATTGAGTGGGGAAAAGATTTCTTATTTAACAAATAGTGCTGGGTGAACTGGCTGGCAATCTGTAGAAGGCTGAAACTGGACCCACACCTTTCACCATTAGGTAAGATTGACTCTCACTAGATTAAAGATTTAAACTTAAGACATGAAACTATGAAAATACTAGAAGAAAGTGTAGAGAAAATACTTGAAGAAATCAGCCTGGGTGAACACCCAGGCAATTGAAGCAACATCAAAAATACACTATTGGGACCTGATCAAACTAAAAAACTTCTGCACAGCCAAGAACAGTAAGTAAAGCAAGCACACAGCTCTCAGAATGAGAGAATATTTTTGCATGTTATGTCTCTGACAAAGGTTTAATAACCAGAATCCACAGAGAACTCAAATGTATTAGCAAGAAAAGAACAAGTGATCCCATCTCAGGGTGGGGAAGGGACTTGAAGAGAAATTTCTCCAAAGAAGATCAGCACATGCCCTACAGATATATGAAAAAATGCTCACCATCCTTAATCATCAGAGAAATGCAAATCAAAACTACTTTGAGATATCACTTAACACCAGTAAGATTATTTCATGTCACAAAATCCCCAAACCAAAGATGCTGGAGTGGATGTAGAGAAAAGGGAACACTTCTACACTGCTGGTGGGAATGTAAACTAATACATTCCTTTTGGAAAGATGTCTGGAGAACACATAGAGAACTAAAAACACCTGCTATTCGATCCTGTAATTCTTTATTAGGTATATACCCAGAGGACCAAAAATCACATTACAAAAAAGATATTTGTATCAGAATGTTTATTGCAGCCCAATTCATAATTTCCAGGTCATGGAAGAATCCCAAGTGCCCATCAATCCAAGAATGGTTCAATAAACTGTGGTATATGTACACTATGGAATACTATACAACCATAAAAAAAGAATCACACTTTACGTCCCTCATGTTCACATCGATGGAGCTAGAAAATATTCTTCTTAGCAAAGTATCAGAAGAATGGAAAAGAAAAAGTATCCAATGTATACACCCCTATTATGAAACTAATTTATACCTTTCATATGAAAGCTATAACCTAATTGTAGCCTAAGAAAATGGGAAGGTGGGAGGGGAAGGGAGATAGGTGGATGGGTGGAGGGAGGATGATTGAAGGGATCATCTCTATGGTTTATCTCAAGGGTATAGTGAATCTTTCTAAAAGTAGAATATAAACATCATAACATAATAACTAAGAAAATGACATGAAGGCTATGTTAACCAGTTTCATGAAAATGTTTAAAATTGTATATGAAATCACCACACTGTACCCCATGATTGCATTAATGTACACAGCTATCATTTAATAAAGAAAAAAACTAAAATTAAAATCTAAAAAAAAGAATAGAGGAAAAATTATCCAATGTACACAGACCTATTTTGAAACTAATTTATAGCTTTCATAGGAATGTTATAACCTTTTTATAGCCTTAGAATATGGGGAGGGGGTGAGAGAGGGGAGGGGAGACAGTTGGATGGGTGGAGGGAGAGTGATTGGTGGAGTCACCTCTATGGTTTATATTACAAGGGTACAAGTGAATCTTTCTAAAAGCAGAGTGTGAATGGCTTAACTCAATAACTAAGAAAATGACATGAAGGCTACATTAACCAGTTTTATAAGAGTAGTTCAAAATGTATATGAAAACACCACACTGTTCCCCATGATTGCATTAATGTACACAGCTATGTTTTAATTAAAAAATTGTGATTAGTTCTAATAATTTTGAAACATTTCCTATTACCCTGTAATTATGAAGTCAAATTTAGGCTCCCAATACCTATACATCTCTAGAATAGCTATCAATTCAAATTGATGTCTCTGGGACACAGTGAACAAAAGTCTGACATCAGAGCCATTTTAAATCATCTTTCCAGACCCAGTGCAATTCAATACTACTTGTGGAATGTACCAGGAGTCCTCAAACATTTTAAACAGGGGGCCAGTTCACTGTGCCTCAGACTGTTGGAAGGCCAGACTGCGGGTCCTGGGTTGAGTTGGTTGTGAAGCAGGACAGGCAGCAGCAGCAAAAACACCCAGTGAGCCAGATAAATGTCCTCAGAGGGCTGAGGACCATGACCCATGTGGCCCAAGGGTCACAGTTTGAGGACACCTGCTCTATACAGATATTATACAAGAAAGAACCATCTCAGAAGTCTAACTTTATTGCAATGTAGGAACAAGGAAACTATTAGACTCCCCATCTCCCCATGCAAAATTATTTTCTGGGTAACCCATTTTTAGTACTCATTAATGCTCCAGGCAGTCACTGGGCAATTACCCCTAGTAGGTGAAGTTATCCCTTGGAAGCAGGAACCCATCTTCTGTTCTTTCTCATGTTTATCATGTTCTACTTCTGTTGTGCCCCCTATGACCTGAAAAGATAGAGTAGGACCCCCATTAAGTGCAATCAATCAGAAATTTATTGAATCTGTCAGGGGATTGCCTTGAGAGACAGTTCTGCCCTAGGAGAGGGCAAGTTGCCTTATATATTTTTGTGCAAGCATACTACAGAATGAAACATGGCTGGTTAGGGGGGTTACAGCTTGGATAGTCATGGATACAGCAGTAGTTACAGTTATGTAACCAGCTTTGGTTGACAATGGATATCTCAAATCACAATGGTTATAGTTCTATAACCATGATTAATACAGCCTTGGTGGATTTCCACTATTGTTCGCCCACTGAGAAGTTGGGGGGGGTTGTGAAACTTGGGACTTCCTGTGCTTTGACTCTGGGGGACATGGGAAAAGGCTGGGAGAGCCCATAGGACAGGAGAATGGCCTGGAAGAGAGGACAGAAGGAGAGATGGTGGGGGAACAGGTGAGGGTGGGGGAAAGAGGGCTGGGAGTGCTTACAGCACTTCTTGCATCTGAGTAAATATAGTGGGTCTGGGCTCTTTTTGGACTCAAAGGGCCTATCATTCTTCCCTGGTTTCTGGTACCTACATATACAAATTATTACAGAGCTTGGTTATTCATATTTCCCTTCCTACCCTACCTGTTCTTCCACTTTTCTTCTTAGGCTACAAATTTCAAGATATAGATATAAGAGTAATTAACAGATTCTTCTGAGGCCTCCAGTTTTGTCTTTGTACTTCAACTCAACTTGTTTGTCACTGTGATACTAACTCAGATATTAATAAAAGACGGCTTAATTCATCCACATTCTGCTGTTTCACATATAAGGGTGAGAAACACAAAAAGACCTGGCTGCTAATTTTTGTATTATTGAAAGCCTATTGCTTGCTTTTTCCCTGTAATTCACTTACTTCACCATTAGATGGAAAAGTCATTTGATCAGGATTCTGGAGTGAAAATTCAGAACATAAAAGGGTGTAGTTTTCACCTTAGGACCCTCTGCCAATCTAATTCTGTCTGCTTCACTGGCCTTGCCTTCTTCCAACTGCTCCTCCTTCTGAAGTGTTATATTTCTCTTTCCTCCCCTGTCCTCTTCTTTCCTCTTTCCTTCCCATTTCTTTTCCTTTATCCTTCCTCCTCTGACTCCTCCTATTCTGCCTCCTTCTCTTCCTTTCTAAATTTTGTTTGCTTCCAAGTTCCCCTACTCACTCCTCTTTCCCTGCTGTTTATAAACTTTTTAAATTTCTTCTACTTATTTCTTCCTGTCTTCATTTCTATCTTTCCTTTCTTTTCTTCTACTTCTCCTCCTTCTGCTCTATCCATATCTCCAAAAAGAATCACTCACTTTGGTCTTGCTGATCTGATATTTTAGTCTTTTTTAAAATTTCAGAATACTACAAGGTCAACATTGTGACCAAAACGTTTTGGTCACATAATTTGCATTTGTATATTTTGGTTCAAAATTATAAGTGAAGTGTGCTCTTCACCCAGAATGTGTGCATTATTGTACCCATTTTTCATTCTTGTCAGTTTCCTCTCTTTTGTACCCATTAGGTGTGAATCAACCTAACCCCTCCCCCAACCTACTGGATTTCTGTTGAGTTTATTACTTCTCTTTATGCACAAAAGTATTGGTCCACTAGTTCCACTGTATTAAGTACATGTGGTGTTTGTTCTATTTTTGTCATACTTCACTCAGAAAAATGGTCTCCAGTTCTATTCAGGTTTTTATAAAAGATACTAGATCATCTTTTTTCTTGTTTCTTTTCTTTTCTTTCTTTTCTTTTTTTTTTTTTTTTTTTTTTTTTTTGGTGGCTGAG
The DNA here is from genome assembly GCA_963575145.1 of Galago senegalensis. NCBI lineage: Eukaryota > Metazoa > Chordata > Mammalia > Primates > Galagidae > Galago > Galago senegalensis. The sequence goes on from CAUYTI010021799.1 coordinate 63,103, forward strand.
CAATACCCTGTGGTATAACCCACTCATACATTGATGAACATTAGGGTTGTTCCTACATCTTTGCAATTATGATTTGTGCTGCTATAAGCATTCAAGTGCCTTTATGACAAAACTGCCTTTTTTTCCTTTGGTTAAAGTCCTATATCTGTATTCAAAAAGGAATCTGAATATCTGTCCTTCAAAAAAGGAATCAACAATGCATATAAATTATATAATATCCTTTACTAGTTTTAGTCAGTGAAGCAAATGCTAATGGATTTTAGAGTTTTAATATATGTATTGTGCTATATTTTGTTTCTACATGAATAATTTCCTGGCATCTGTTAGAAATGAAACATCTTTAAACATTCTTGCCAGTTTAATAAAGCAGTAGAAATGAGTAAGAGCTGCTTTATCTTTAAAGCTAAGCTGCTGTATCTTTAACATTAAGAAAATATGGAAGAACTATAAAACTCACTGTGGATTATGTTTCCACAAATCTCTAGGTTTTAATAGATATTTTTAAATAATAAAATATATTAGCAGAAGAATCTCCTATTTTTGCTAAATATAATGAATGGCAATAATCACCTAGAATAATTACAAAACTGAGATAAAATATCTGCATACTATTTTTCCTAATTTTCTTTCTAAAACATAGTATTTCAGCATGAAATGTTGAGATACTTCCCAAAGATCCTAGCCTATTACCCTACTGAAGAAGAATAAAAGCTAGATAAACAAATTACCAAAGGTCAGCAATATGATGGCATGTTAACCAAGTATTTACACATTTTTCTTTTCCCCCATTTAAGAATAATTACCAGAATTTAAGTATTTCCAGTTATGAGTACAAATTAAGATGATTTGTATAGTCGATAGATTCTATTGACGAAGTTTTGACTCAAAATTCAACTAAATGCACATTATTTATCCTCATAAAAGTTTTAAGCTGAAAGTAAACAAAAATTATGATATTATCAATAACTCAAAATTACCACATGTGTTAGCAATTTTAAATAATTCAGTTAATTAGGGATTAAGCAAATCATCACCTAATAAGAAGTTGCTATACAACTAATGATAATTCAATTCTACTGGAATATTTAGCACTCTTCTTTGCTTTTCTGGGAGGTTTCTAGGCCCCTGTTTTGAGTATGTTATCAAAAATTCACATTTACAAAAATGTAATAAGAAAAGAATAAAGAGAAAGTAAGAAAAGATTTGTTGGCACACATACTCAGCTTCTCTGTTACTGACTACATTTTGTGTGATAGGAAGTGCTGCTGGGATAAGAGGACATATGAGTCTCTATGAGAAAAAGACTTGTTTGTGAATCCTGACCTCCATTTATTCACCATTTGTGTCAAAGTAAATTGATACTTAATTTTATCTAACACCAAAACAAGTCACAAGACATGGATGTTCCAAACGTGATACATGTATGAAAGCCAGCATGATGATGTGAATCACAAACAGTGATGTTACAAATGGCTGCAAACCACCCCCTCGATCCAGGGAAAACATCTTAGCAACTGCTTTTCCTGTTACTTGTATTCATTTCTTTCTGTTTCTAGGAGTCTTTGCTTTCATTCTTGTCAGTTTCCTGTCTTTTTTGTTGTTGTCCAGTGTTCATAATTTCAAATTTTCTTCCTTCCTTTAACCTCCAACCTCTAAAGTTCAAAAAATGAGTATATTAACAAAATACCTTGTCTTAACTTGAAAAACAGGTGATAGTAAAAACCTAGAAGTCATTCTGTAAAGTTTCTATCCACTTGTCCACAATTAAGAGCTGGAAGTACATAATCTTCCAAATATTCAATACATCAAATATTAATTTATTTCTCTATAGGCATATTCCCTGATGGATTTTAGTTTCTCTCCCAATGGGTCTATGGCCTTCAGATAGATTAGATAGATAAGTAGATAGTAGATAAGTAAATAGATAAATAAATAAATAATTTTTTCTTTTTTTGTGGTCTTTAAAAAATTTTTTTATTAAATGATAGCTGTGTACATTAATGTAATCATGGGGTACAGTGTGGTTTTTTTATATACAATTTGAAATATTTTCGTCAACCTGGTTAACATAGCCTTTATGTCATTTTCTTAGTTATTGTGTTAAGATGTTTATATTCTGCTCTTAGAAATAATGACTTGTAGCCTTGTAAGATAAACCATAGAAGTGATCCCTCCAATCATCCTCCATCCACCCATTCCCCTTCCCCTCCCCCCATATTCTTAGCCTATAATTAGGTTTTATCTTTTTTTCTACTGAGATATATGAAACATAAATAATCACTTCTTCACAGAAATATGCTCTACATCTTGAATGTAATGAATGAAGCTATGCAGTATAACAGTCATTGATTTTTTAGTGATATTGAATAATTTTATGCAGTAGACTTCTTATATTATTTCTTTATGATGCTATGAAAAATTCCTGACCATAATTCCTTAAATTTATATTCTAAAATGTAGGTTTTTAAATATCCCCATCCTGATTGTTATTATTAAATTTACATCTATTTTTATTTGTTAGCAATTAAGTATTTGATTAAAAATTAAATAAAAATTGTAAAAATAAATGAATTCTTTAGCATTTTAATGAATATAAAATATGTTTGTGATATCTCAATGAATTTAAATTTTGGTGCAGTATTAATATTTCCTACTACAATGCCTGTACTTTGGAATGTTTTAATCATCTCGGGTATTAGTATTTAACAGTAGAATACTTATAAATTCCAGGAGATCAGTTAAAAAGTTTACATTCATTGTAACTAATTGCAATAGCAATCCTATGACATAGATCCTACTATTCCACTATATCTGAAAGATCTGAGTGTTTGTCAACTTAAGTAACTTAATCAAATTCACAGAATCATAACCAGTCTAATTCTATATGGTTCAATATTGCCTTCTATATGCCTTCTATATGCCTTCTATATTCTAATTCTATATGGTTCTATATTGCCTTCCTGGTTTCACAAGTTATAACAACTTGATTGTGACTTAGATGTGATTTATCATTCCCATATCAATCACTGAGAAGTAAAACATAATCACTGTAATTTTCTTAGACTAGTTGTTCCCACAGGAACAATTTTGCCTCCAATGTACATTTAGCAAATTTGAATAGGACAATCTAGGTGTCATAATTATGGGGGGCTGAGTGGTGGGTACTGTATCCAGTGAGTGGATACAATGCACAGATCATCTCCTCCATAAGAAGGAATTATCTGGCCCACAATATCAATAGCAATGTTGTTGAAAAACCCTGATTAAGGGTTTCAATAAATGTCTAGTCCTACTTGTTTTATCTTATTTAAACACCCTTCTATACCATAATATATCCACAAGGCAGATTATATAAGAGAGAAACTATTAGGAAACAGGAGCCAAGGGACTGAATGAACAAACTTCATGTATTTAATTTTCCAAAGATGAATATTAATTAACAAGATATCTTGTTTTCTGCCTTGCCGTGTCAGAGATACCTATAACATGATAACCCATCTGATCTTTAATACCCCAGGATATTAATTTCATGGAATTCTCATGTGTGGCACATTAAACTATTTATAGCATTTTCAAGAATACCTGAAATATAAAATAGGTATTCTTGTCAAACAATTTTACAAATGCATTTAATTAATAGAAAATATAATACAGATATCAGGCATTAAGTTTTTACATTACGTTATAAGCTTTGCATATTCCAAGGTGCCCTCAGTATGAAAAGTCATTCAAATGAACTGTAAGCATTGAATCATTTGGAGGTGGAAGAAAAATCATCAGAATTTAGAGCTTAATTTCTTTAATTTCAGCCTCCTGGAATTTCTTTAAAGTTCAATACACATATCACATCTAGAAAGCAGCTGGAAATGTCCTTTCAGTTCTATATTAATCAAACGGACATTGTTTTCCTTTCTTGGTGCTTTTGATTCCACTTTGTTGCATTTGATTTGTGTTCCCTTTGTCTCTTGTCATCCAAAAGGAAAAGTCCAAACAGTAGCAGGTGACTTTCTAGCCTCATACTGCAGAGGCTCTTAAATTACAGAATTAGCAGAGACGCTGTGACCTTCTCTACAATCCCAGGGCAAAAAAGAGCAGAATTATAATCTTCCTGCTGGTAGTTGCCAACTTACTTATAACCAGAATTATAATCTTCCTGCTGGTAGTTGCCAACTTACTTATAACCAGAGTCCTTTTTCACTCTCAGTTTATTATCTGCTCCACTCTCCAATTATTTATGTTTCCAGTATCCCTTTATATCTCACCTCTGTATTATTGTCCAAAAGGCTATATCATGGTTTTAATAAATGAAATGCTTGCAGGCACAGAACTACTTGTTAGAGCCTCGCACACCCCACGGGCAGTGGCAGAGGAGTCCGCCACTCTAGGAGGACCCAAAACCGCTTGCTAGAGCCATGCACCCCACAGGCAGCCACGGAGATCTCCACTCCAGGGCTCTGGGTGGGCCCAGAACTGCTTGCTAGTGCCACGGGTGTCCTACAGGCAGTGGCAGAGGAGTTCTCCTTTCCAGGCAGACCCCAAACAGCCTTCTAGAGACATGCACACCCCATGGGGGCCAGCAGAGGAGTTCCCTGCTCCAGGCACCTGTGCTGGGTGGACCCAGAATTGCTTGCTAGAGCCATGAGCACCCTGCAGGAAGTGGTGGAGGAGTCTAGTGCTCTGGGAGGGGCAAGAACTGTTTGTTAGAGCCACATGTGTCCCAGAGATGGAGGTGGAGGAGTTCCCCATTCCGGCTCCCAGGTTATGAGGGAATAGATTGGCTTGCTAGTGCCACAGATGTCCAACAGGCCACGGTGAAAGAGTCCTCCACTCCCACCAGCTACCCTGGTGGGGCCGAACTAAGACTGATCTGGTCACTTGCGTACCCTACACTACCGCTGCCATTCCCCCACCCCTGACTGCTCCAGGATGCTGAACCAGGACTACGGCCAATCTCCTGCCCACTGGTTGCCCCAATAGGCTGAACGAGGTCTAATCCAACCACGCACACTCCTGTGCAGATGCTGCTATTCCACTGTACCCCAGTTGCCCCAGCACTGGAGAACTAGGAGAAGACAACAGGCATGCTCTGCCTGTCTCTCTGGGCAACCAGAAGAAGCCACCAACTGAACAGTTCTGATAAGGCCTCCAAACAAGGTAAACTCAGAATGGGGCAGAATCAGCGGAAAAACTCTGGCAGCTCAAATAACCAGAATACATCAACTCCTCCAAGGAAAAATGGGGCAGACGTAATTGAAGACCCCATCCACAAACAAATGGCTGAAATGTCAGAAATCAAGTTCAGAACGTGGATAGCAAATAAGATTAACAGAATGGAGGAAAGGAAGGAAGTAGAAGTTCAAGAAATGATTCAAAAGATCTCTCAAGAAATTATTCAAAACTTTTCTCAAGAAATTACCCAGAAGATATCTCAAGAAGTCATTCAAAAGATGTATCAAAAACTCAACAGTTTCAAAGATAAAATGATCAAAGATTTTGAAACACTGAGACAAGAGGTTGCAGCCCTCAAGGATCTGAAAGACACAGTGGAATCCCTCCATAACAGAGTGGAACACGCAGAAGAAAGGATCTCTGATTCGGAAGACAAAGCTTTTGAAGAAGCCCAGGAAGGCAAAGATCAAAAGAAATGGAGAGCAAAAACAGATCTCACTCTCAGAGAGCTCTCAGATAATTCGAAGAAAACTAATATTCGCCTTATAGGAATCCCTGAAGGTGATGAAGTTGCTTCACACAACACAGAGGCTCTTCTTCATGAAATTATGAAAGAGAACTTTCCAGACATACCAAGAAATTCTGAAATTCAGAGAGCAGATAGTTTCAGAAACCCAGCACGACTCAACCCGAACAAGACATCTGCCAGACACATCATAATTAACTTCACCAAAGTTAAGATGAAAGAGAAAATTCTGAAAGCAGTCAGATGTAAAAAAAAAAAAAACATTACCTACAAGGGGAAGAGTATTAGGATGACTGCAGATCTCTCGGCTGAAAACTGTCAGGCCATAAGAGGATGGTCTCCTAAAACAAAATAACTTTCAACCCAGCATCCTGTATCCAGTGAAACTGAGTTT
>CAUYTI010021802.1:0-15915 GCA_963575145.1 Galago senegalensis
GATGTGCTAGGTGTGCCTTAACTTTTACCTTCTTTGCCACAGTGAAAAGTCCAGACATACTCCCTATGTATCACCAAGACTTGAGGGTGGGACTGATACCGGATTTTTAACACTGGATTTCCAGGTTCTTGGTCTCGATGATTTGATGAATGAATCAACGGACCATAGAACAAACAGTGAGGTTTTATTTACAGCTCAAAGAACCAAACTTCCTTGCAGGGCAGGATACAAGTGTTACAGCTCTTATGAAAACAACTCTTACAAAGAGCCAAGCCTCTTTGCAGAGCAGGATAGATGTGCTACAGCTCTTTCAAAGGACCAAGCCTCTTTGCAGGGCAGAGATCAGCAAAGGGCCAAGCCTCTTTGTAAGGCAGGATCAGCAGCGGAGGTGCTACAGCTACAGTTCAAGTGTTACAACTCCTACAAAGATCTTTGTAGAGCAGGATTAGCACTAGAAGTGCCACAACTCGCTTCTTTTTCTGGAAGGTCTGTGATGGTCTGCCAAAGTCTTATTCTTCTGCTCTATCTTCCTAGAAGGTCTGCGATGATCTGCGATGATCTGCCCTGGTGATCTGCCCCGTAGGCCTCCTACGATCTACCCCCATTCTCTCTGCTCAGGGCCTTATAGATGTGTAATAGCTTAGCTGTGATTGGTCCAATCAGGAGCAGGATTGAAAATGGACCAATCAGGGATGGGCACCAGTTTTCCCTTGATTGACAGGTCCTCTAGCGCCACTCTACTGAAGCCTCTAGGGGAAGAAAGCTCCCTCGCTTGCCCCAACCTGACGTTTTTTTTGCCGGCTGCTGCCACCAAGACAGAAGTGGCAGCTTCCCAAGGCCCTGCTCAGCTGAGCTGGCTGGGGTGCCACTTTTCTGGTATCAGGACCATCCTCCAAGTCCACAATAATAAGCTCCTCCCTTAAGCAGAGCTTAATGAGTTATCTGACACATGACTACAATATTTTGATTTTCTGACCAGCCCCATTGGACAAATCCCCTAAGCTCCCTCATTAGAGATAAAGCTGAAAAACAGACAAACATTCTCAGACCTAATCTCCCACTAGGTCTCTACTCAAGTAGAAAGGGTAGTCAACTGTTGTATACCTTACCTGTAGTTCAAGATACTACAGAAGTTGAGGCAGGAGGATGAATTCAACCGAAAATTTAAATGTCATTTTGTTCAATGCTGAGCTCATGGTTATTCTATCCTTGGGTACAAGGTGAGATTTGGTCTCATGAATAATATATGAAGAAAGGTAGAATGAAATTTTAAAAAAAAAAGGAAGGAAGGAAGATTAATTAGTTTTGCTAGGAACAGTTTCCACAGCAAAATTGTGAGGAAAGGTCAGCAGGCAGATGGAATACAGAACTATATAAAGGAGGAGAATTATTGTGCGTGGGGAGGAGGAAACAATGAATCATGTCAAGTTCATTTGCAGTGGGTCCTTAGGACACTGTCTGTTGTTCTGATGGAGATGGGTCATCCAGAGATGTCTTGTTCGTGGTCGTGGACTGATTGGGGCAAGGGAATATTGTTCCTGACTGAAAAGTGCAACAGATGGGATGGAGTGTATAATCTGGATATTTTGGTGTGCATAAAAAAACCTAACTTGAGTTAAGAATTAACTGTGTGTGCATCTTAGAGTGACTATAATAATTTAAGATACCAAAAGGTCAGACCAAAATCTGAATTCTTGATTAATAGTGGTGGTAGGAAAATCTTTCCCTATGAAAGAATAATTAATCCAGCTGACATCTAATCTAGGAGAAAATTTTCAACATTATATGTGTGGTCAAAAGTAAAAATAATAGCCAGGAGTTGTGGCATACACCTGTAGTCCATTCTAATTGGGAAGCTGAGAAAAAAAAAAATCACCAAAGACCAGGCGTTGGAAGTTGCTGTGATCTGAAGACAACACAGAACTAAACTGAGTGTATCTGTCTCTATAAACAGAAAATTAAAAATGAGAAGTAACTCCAATATATGTTTTTCTAAATTTATTTATTGAGATAGAGTTTTGTTTTGTTGACTTTGTTATACTACCCTGGTATCATAGCTCACAGCAAACGTCAAGTCTTCTCATGAAGTGAAGGTATTCCCTCAGCTGACATGTGAGCCTGCATAAATTCCAGCCTTTTTTTAATCTTCAGAGATGGGTATCTAACAGTTCTGAGGCTGATGTCCAATTTAGAAGCTCAGTTAATCCTACTGACAGGGAGTCCCAAATTGCCAATAGGAGAGGCATGAAGAACCACCCATGTCCACAAAATGAAGCTTGGTAAATATCCCATCTTTGCTGTGGGAAGTTGTAGTTCTCTATGAGAGTGGTGAAATCCAAAATGGTCCCAGACAATCTGCAACCAAAAGTAGCAGGACATTCACGTGGGCACTTGTAATGAAAGCTACTGGGGAAGCTGAGGAAAAACTCACATGAGCCCAGGTGATGGATATTTCTGTAAGCTGTGATGGCACAAAACTCTACTGAGAGTAACAAAGTGAAACTTTTTCTCAAAAGAAAAGAATAAAAGAACAAAGAGCATTCTACTTAAGTTTTTCTAGGCAGTTTATAATGTATAATGTATTTTGAGTTTCAGAGTCACAAATCTAAACTGTTGTGTGAGACTAGTGACTGGTATCTCTGCCCTTCATGTAATCCAAAAGGCACAACTAGGAGATCACTTCTCTGTGGATAAAGGGTTAAGAAATGTCCTGGATCAAAGAATTGCAGGGCACTAGTGGAAGTGAGCAGAAAATTCCAGTGACTATCTTTGACATAGACTATGTCACTAGTGTCTATTCCCATGACATTCCAGGATCAAGTTACTACATGGTCATCATAGATAACATCACAATGAGTATTGCCCTGGGTTACAATCTTTAAACGTTATCTCATTCCTGATAAGCAGGCATAGTTGCTGTCTGGGTTTGTTGTTGGCTAAACTGATACAAAGAGTGGGATTCTTTTCTCCACACTCAATTACTGCTTCTTAAATTTTGTTTTGTAACCGTGGCAAAGGGCATCAACAATCCATAATTTCCTTTTCAAGTCATAGATTTGTAATGAAACAGAAGAGTATGGTTTATTTCTAGTGCTTCCCTGGGATGTTATAGAACAAGAAATTTAGCCAATGTTTGCACATTGATTTGACAGATCTAAATTGTAGGTGACACAATTCACAGTTCTAGTGTTCATGATGGGTTTTTTTAATTTCAATTTGTTTATTAATTAATTAATTTATTTATATTAAATCATAGCTGTGTCTGCTGGTTTTATATACAATTTGAAATATTTTTATCAAACTGGTTAACACAGCCTTCATTACATTTTCTTACTTATTTTATTAAGACATTTGTATTCTACATTTCTAAAGTCTCACATGTACCCATAAAAGATGCACCATGGGTGTGTTGCCTCCAATCACCCTCCTTCCCCCCATAATCACTCCTCTCATCCCTCCCCTTTCAATGTGTTCTTGGACTATAATTAGGTTATAACATTAATATGGAAGTTGTAAATTAGTTTCATTGTAGGATTGAGGACATTGGATACTTTTTCTTCCATTCTTTAGATACTTTGCTATGAAGAATATGTTCCAGGTCCATCCAAGTAAACATGAAGAAGGTAAAGTCTATGTCTTTCTTTAAGGCTGCATAATATTCCATCATGTACATATATATCAATTTACTGATCCATTTGTGAATTGATGGACACTTGGGCTTCTTCCATGACTTAGCAATTATTAACTGAGCTGCAATATACATTCTCATAGAAATATGTTTTCTGTCATGTAATTTTTGTTCCTCTGGATATATACCTAGTAGAGGAATTGTAGGATCAAATGGCAGGTCTCTTTTAGTTCTCTATGTTTTCTCCAAACATCTTTCCAAAGGGAACATATTAGTTTGAATTCCCATCATCAATGTAGAATTGTTCTCTTTTCTTCACATCCATGCCAGCATCTCTACTTTTGTGATTTTGTGATATGGGCTAATCTTACTGAAGTTAGATAATATCTCAAAGCAGTTTTGATTTGCATTTCTTTGATGACTAAGTATGATGAGCATTTTTCATACGTCTGTAGGCCATGGCTTCTCTGATGACTAGGTATGATGAGCATTTTTTTATATTTCTGTAGGCCAAGTGTGTCTTCTTCAGAGAATTTTCTCTTCAAATCCCTTGCCCACTCTAAGATTAAATCACTTGTTCTTTTCTTGCTAATATGTTTGAGTTATCTGTGATTCTGGTTATTAAACCTTTGTCAGAGACATAACCTGTAAATAACTTATTCCATTCTTAGGGCTCTCTGCTTGCTTAACTTACTGTGTTCTTGGCTGTCTAGAAGCTTTTTAGTTTGATGCAGGTCCCCGTAGTGTATTTTTGATGTTGCTTCACTTGCCCAGGGATGCACCTCATAAAATATTCACCCAGTCGATTTTCTTCAAGTGTTTTCCCTACACTTTCTTCTACTATTTTCATAGTTTCATGTCTGAATTTTAAATCTTTAATCTAGTGAGAGTCTATCTGGGTTAATTGTGAATGGTCTGAGTTCACTTTCAGTCTTCTGCAGGTCTACAGCCAGTTCACTCAACACCATTTGTTAAATAAGTGTAAGTAGCTGGGTTCATCTATTGGTTCTCTATTCTGTTCTATTTTTCTACCACTGTTATTGTCCCAGTACCATGGTGTTTTGATCACTATTGATTTATAGCATTGTTGGAGGTCTGGTAGCAGGACTTTTCCTGCTTTCTTGTTCTTTCTCAGTAATGTCTTAGCTGTTCTATTTATTTTTCTGATTTCATATATAATGTAGCATCATTTTTTAAAGATATTTAAGTATGACAGTGAAACTTTAATAGAGATTGGATTAGAATTATATATTGTTTTGTTTAATATGGACAGTTTAACAACGTTGATTGTTCCCAGGCATAAGCATGGTATGTTTTTCCATTTGTTAACATTTTCAGCTATTTATTTTCTTAAAGGCTCATAGTTCTCTTTATAGATGTCTTTCACGTCCTTTGTTAGGTAAACTCCCAAATATTTCATCTTTAGCATTAATGTGAAAGAAATAGAGTTTTGATTTTTTGTGTGTGTGCTTGACTGCTGTTGGTATATATAATGGCTAGTGATTTATGATTTTCAAACCTGGATGCTGCTATATTCCTTGATTACTCTAAGAGTTTTGTAGTTGAATCCTGGTGTTTTTCAGATATACACTCATATAATCTACAATGAGTGACAGTATGATCACTTCTAATACTATATGCATACTCTTGATTGCCGTTTCTTCCCTACTCGCAATGGCTACATCTTCCATTACAATGTTAAAGAGCAGTGGAGACAATGGGCAACTTTGGCTGTTTCCTGACCTGAGTGGAAATGATTTCAATTTAACTTTATTCAATAAGATATTGTATGTGGGTTTTCTGCAGATGGTCTCTATAAGTTTAAGAAATTTCCCTTCTGTACCAATTTTCTAAAGTGTTCTGATCATGAAGGGATGCTGGATGTTATCAAAGGCCTTTTTTGCATTAACTGAGAAAATTTTATGATCTTTTTTAAAAATTTTTTTATGTGCTGAATTATATTTATAGATTTATGTATATGGAACCAGCCTTGAGATCCTGGGATAAAACCCTCTTGGTCATGGTATATAATTATTTTGAGGTGTTGGTGAATTCTGTTTGTTGAGGTCTTGTCAAATATTTCTGCATCAATATTCATTAGTGATATTGGTCTATACATTTATATTTTGTTAATTATTTTCCTGATTTTGGGATCAAGGTGATGTTTGCTTCATAGAATGTGTTGTGTAGTATTTCTTCCTTTTCTATATTTTGGAGGAAGTCCAGTAATATTGGTACTAGTTCCTGTTTAAAGATTGGTAGAATTCTGATGTGAAGCCATCTGGTCCTGGGCTTTTTTATTTGGGTAGATTCTGTATAATTTGCTATTTCAAAACTTGATATAGACCTGTTCAAAATTTCCATCTTGTACTAGTGAACTCTTAGAAGGTGGCATAAAATTAATTATTGGTCAATTTCCTTCACATTTTTATATTTCAGAGAATAAAGTGTCTTGTAATATTTATTAACAATTTTTTTTAATTTCTGGGGGCTTTCTTGTTACTTTGTCTTTACTATTCCTGATTGATGAAATTAGAGATTTAATCTTTTTTTTCTTATTTATAGGTTTGCCAATAGGTTCAACTATTTTATTGACTTTTTCAAAAAACGAACTTTTTGATTTATTGATCTGTTGTATAATACTTTTGTTTTGAATTTAATTTAATGCTTCTCTAGTTTAGTGATTTTTTCTGCTGGATTTGGTATTGAAATGTTCTACTTTTCCCAGTTGCTTGAGATGTCTCATGAAGTTGTTAACTTCATCTGTTTTTATTCTCTTGAGGAAGGCTTGAGGTGGTATAAATTTCCCTCTGAGGACTGCCTTTGCAGTATCCCAGAGGTTCTGATAACTCATTCTTCATTATCATTTTGTTCCAAGAATTTGGTAATTTCCTTCTTAATCTCATCTGTGACCCAACTGACATTCATCATAATGCTATTTAGTTTTCATGTTTTTGTATCATTATGCAGATTCCTGATTTCAAATATACCTAAAATGAGATTCATTTTGGAGTATGTTCCATGGGCTGATGAGAAAAATCTGTATTCAGTTTTGTTAGAATGAAATGTTCCATATATGTCTGTTAAATCTAAATGTTGAATGGTTAATATTAAATCTATAAATTATTTTCTTAGCTTCTCTTTTTTCTTAATTTTTATTTTTATTTTTTAGCTTTACCTACAAATTCATTTTTTAAAATAAAATAATAGCTGTGTACAGTAATGCAATCATGGGGTACAGTGTGGTGTTTTCATAAACAACTTGAAATACTTTCATCAAACTGGTTAACATACCCTTCATGTCATTTTCCTAGTTATTGTGTTAAGACTTTTATATTCTACTTTCAGAAAGATTCACTTGTACCATTGTAAGATAAACCACATAGGTGATCCCTCCAATTACCCTCCCTCCACCCATCCACCCCCCTCCTCTAATCTCCCTATGCCCCCGACCCATATTTTTAGGCTATAGTTAGGTTATAGATTTATATAAAAACTATAAATGAATTTCATAATAGGGCTGTGTACATTCGATACTTTTTTCTTCTATTCTAATGATACTTTGCTAAGAAGAACATCTTCCAGCTCCATTCATGTAAACATGAAGGAGGTAAAGTTTACATCTTTCTTTATGGTTGCAAAGTATTCCATGGTGTACATATTCCACAGTTTATTAATCCATTCATGGATCAATGAGCATTTGGGCTTCTTCCGTGACCTGGCGATTATGAAATGGGCTGCAATAAATATTCTGATACATATATCTTTGTTTTAATGTGATTCATGGTTTTCTGGATATATACCTATTAGAGAAATTTTAAGATCAAATAACAGTTCTATTTTTATTTCTCTAAGTGTTCTCCAGATTTCTTTCCAAAACGAACATATTAGTTTGCATTCCTACCAGCATCCCACCAGTATTCCCTTTTCTCCACATCCACTTCTGCATCTCTGGTTTGGGGATATTGTGATATTGGAGTTAGGTGATACTGGAGTTAGGTGATAAATCAAAGTAGTTTAGATTTGCATTTCTCTGATTATTAAGCATAGTGAGCACTTATTCATATATTTATAGGCCTTGTGACTATCTTCTTTAGAGAAATTTATTTTCAGGTTCTTTGCCCAGCCTGAGATGGGATCACATGTTTTCTTCTTGCTACAACATTTGAGTTCTCTATGGATCCTTTGTCAGAGACATAACTAACAAATATCTTTGCCCATTCTAAAGATTGTCTGATTGCATTACATGCCGTGTTCTTGGCTGTGCAGAAGCTCTTTAGTTTGATCAGATCCCAATAGTGTATTTTTGATGTTACTTCAATTGCCCAGGGTGTCCTCCTCATAAAATTTTCACCCAGGCCGATTTCTTCAAGTGTTTTCCCTACACTTTCTTCTATTATTATTGTTGGTTCTTTTCTTAAGTTTAAATCTTTAATACACAGAGAGTCCATATTAGTTATGGTGAAAGGTGTGGGTCCAGTTTTAGTCTTCTACAGATTGTCAGCCAGTGTGCCCAGCACCATTTGTTAAATGTGGAATCTTTTGCTCATTCAATGTTGTTAATTGGCTTGTCAAAGATCAAGTAATGGTAGGTATCTGGATTCATTTGTTGGCTTTGTATTCTGTTCCATATATCTACCTTTCTCTTTTTGTACCAGTACCATGCTTTTTTAACCACTGTGGATTTACAGTATTATTTGTGGTCTGGTAGTGTGGTTCCCCCCGCTTTGTTTTTATTTCTGAATAATGTCTTGACTATTTGACCGGTTATTTGATTCCATATAAAACAAAACATTATTATTTCAAGATCGTTAAAATATTACAGTGGAGCTTTAATAGGCATTGCATTACAATTATATATTGCTTTGGGTAATATGGACATTTTAACAATGTTGTTTCTTTCTAGTCATGAGCATGGTATATTTTTCTATTTGTTAACATTTTCAGCTGTCTCTTTTATTAAAGTTTCATAGTTTTTCTTTTTTAAATGGAGATCTTTCACATCCTTTGTTAGGTAGACTCCCAAATATTTAATCTTATTTGGCACTACTTTGAACAGAATCGAGTCCTTGACTGTTTTTAGAGCTTGACTGCTGTTGGTATATATAAAGGCTATTGATTTGTGAGTGTTGATTTTGTATCCTGAGATTTTGTAACCTACTGTATTCCTTGATCACTTCTAAGAGTTTTATAGTTGAATCCCTGGTGTTTTCCAGATATACAATCATATCATCTGTGAAAAGTGAAAGTTTAATCTCTTCTGATCTTATATGGATGCCATTAACCACCTTTTCTTCTCTAATTGCGATTGCTAAAACATCCATTATGTTGTTAAAGAGCAGTGGAGACAATGGGAACCCTTACTTGGTTCCTAATATGAGTGGAAATGATTTCAGTTTAACTTCATTCAGTACAATATTGGCTGTAGGTTTGCTGTAGATGGACTCTATCAGTTTAAGAAATGTCCCTTCTCTACCAATTTTACTACGTGTTCTGATCATGAAGGGATGATGGATAGTATAAAAAAGATTTTTCTGCATCAATTGAGAGAATCATATGGTCTTTGTTTTTTGGTTTGTTTATGTGATTAATTATATTTATAGATTTATTTATGTTGAACCATTCTTGAGATCCTGGGATAAAATTCACTTGGTTATGTAGTATGCTTTGATGTGTTGTTGGATTCTATTTCTAAGGATCTCGCTGAATATTTTCCATCGATATTCATTAGTGATATTGGTCTATGATTTTCTTTTCTTGTTGGGTCTTTTCCTGGTTTAGGGATCAAGGTGTAATTTGCTTCATAGAATGTGAAGGGTAGTATTCTGTCTTTTTCTATGTTTTTGAAAAGGTTGAGTAATATAGGTACTAGTTCCTCTTTAAAGGTTTTGTATAATTCTGATGTGAAGTTGTTTTGTCCTGGCGTTTTCTTTTTAAGGAGATTTTGTATAGCTTATGCTATTTCAGAACTTGATATACTCCTGTTCAACATTTCCACTTCATTCTGGCAATGTTTTGGGAGGTAGTATGCTTCCAACTATAGGTCAATTTCCTTCAGATTGTCATATTTCTGGGAGGAAAGTTTCCTGTAATATTCATTAAGGATTTTTTTTTAATTTCTTAAGGATCTATTGTTATTTCATCTTTACCCGTTCTGATTGATAAAATGAGAGATTTTACTCTTTTTTTTTTCTTAGTTAGGGTGGCCAAAGTTTTATCTATTTTATTGACTTAGAAAAAAAAAAAACAACTTTCTGATTTATTGATCTGTTGTATATATATTTTTTTCAATTTCATTTAATTGTGCTCTAATTGTGTTATGTCTTTTCTTCTTCTGGATTTGGATTGGAATGTTCTTCCTTGTCCAGTAGCTTGAGATGTCCTATTAAGTTGTTAACTTCCTCTCTTTCTGTTCTCTTGAGGAAGGATTGCAGTGCTATAAATTTCCCTCTTACGACTGCCTTTGCAGTATTCAGGAGGTTCTGACAACTTGTGTCCTCATTATTGTTTTGTTCTAAAAATTTGGTAATTTCCTTCCTTCCTCTCCTCTCTGACACATCTATCATTCAGCATAAAGTTATTTAGCTTCCATGTTTTTGTATGAGACTGCAGATTCCTTTTGTTACTGAGTTCAACTTTTATTCTATGAAGGTCTGAGAAGATGCATGGAATAATTTCTATTCTTTTAAATTTACTTAGGTTAGACTCATGCCTTAAGATATGATCAAGTTTACAGTATGTTCTATGGACTGATGAGTAAAATGTGTATTCAGATTTGTTTGGATGAAATGTTCTGTATATGGCTGTTCGGTCCAAAAGTTGAATAGGTATATTTAAATTTAAAATTTCTTTGCTAATCTTCTTATTGGAGAATCTATCCAATACTGACAAAAGAGTGTTAAAATCTCTGACTATGTTGGAACTGGAAGAGATCAAGTTCCTCATGCCTGTTAGAGTATCTCTTATAAACTGAGGAGCATTCTGGTTGGGTGCATAGATATTGATAATTGAGATCTCATCATATTGAGTATTGCCCTTAACAAATATAAAATGACCATACTTATCCTTGCTTATTCATGAAGGTTTAACCTTTAATGAATCTGTGACTAAAATCGGAACATCTGCTTTTTTCTGCTTTCCAATTGCCTGGAATATAGATGACCATCCCTTTCCCCTGATTCTTTATTTATATTTTAAAGTAAGATGTGATTCTTGAATACAACAGATGTCCGGTTGAGTTTCTGTATCCAATCAGAAATCTGTGCCTCTTCAGAGGACAATTTAAGCCATTCACATTGATTGAATTTTTTGATAAACCTTGTGAAATACTGGTCCCTGAGTTGCTAGAAAGTCCAGTAGACATTTTTAATCCTTTTGCCACTGTGAAAGCTGGAATTTTCATCACACGTTTCTGGGTGAGTTTACTTTTGTGATGGAAGATTGCACTAGTCATTGTGCTGGACAGGTTGAGAATTTTCTTCAGAGCTGGTTTAGTTATGGCAAATTTCTTCAACACGTGTATATTGTTAAAAAATTTAATTTCTCCATCATAGATAAAACTCATTTTATCTGGATACACTATCCTGGGTTGTAAGTTATTTTTTTTAAGGACTTTAAAAGTCACTGACCACTCTCTTAGCCTGAAAGGGTTCAACAGGGAGATCTGCAGTCATTCTAATACTCTTCCCCTATAGATTATGGTTTTCTTGCATCTAACTCATTTCAGAATTTCCTCTTTCATATTAACTTTTGTGAAGTTAATTATGATGTGCCTGGGAGATATCTTGTTCAGGTTGAGTTATGCTGGATTTCTGAAACTATCTGCTATCTGAATTTCAGAATCTCTTAGCATGTCTGGAAAGTTCTGTTTCATAATTTTATGAAGAAGAGCTTCTGTGTTTTGTGAAGCAACTTCATCATCTTCAGGAATTCCTCTAAGGCAAATATTAGTTTTCTTCAAATTATCATAGTGCTCTCTGAGAGAATGACCCATTTTTGCTTTCCATTTCTTTTTATATTTGAGGTCTTATAATTGTTCAATAGCTTTGTTTTTAGTGTCAGAGATCCTTTCTTTAGCCTGTTCCACTGTGTTATGAAGAAATTCTACCGTATTTTTCAGAACTTTGAGGACTACAAACTCTTGCCCCAGTGTTTCAAAATCTTTGATCTTTTCTTCTTTTAAATTATTGAATTCTTGAGACATCTTTTGAATAATTTCTTGAGACATAGTTTAAATAATTTCTTTAGATATGTTTTGAATAATTTTTTGAAATTCTAGCTCTTTCCTTTCTTCCATTCTTTTAATCTTATTTGCTATCCAAATTCTGAACTCAATTTCTGACATCTTAGCCATCTGTTTATGGGTGGGATCTTCAGATTCATCTGCCACATTCTCCCTTGGGGGAGTTGATCTACTGTGGTTATTTGTATTACCAGAGTTTTTCAACTGAATCCACCCCATGCTGGATTTACTCTGCTTGCCTAGGTGAGCAGGTAAGAGGAAGTTGTGTTCGTGACTCTGGGAGTAGTATTTTACTAGCTCTTTTGGGCAAAGACTGGGACTGGTGTCTGTACCTTTTCCCCTACAACTTTGCCAAGGACGCATATAGTGCTACAGTCTGAGAGCTCTGCCCTGCTTGGTGTGTTGGGGCTGAATTTCTCTGTCTTGTTTTTGGCTTGTCTCTGTTCTAGCTTAGAAAATCAATTACTCAGGAGGCGCCTGTGGCTCAGAGAGTAGGGCGCCAGGCCCATATACCAAGGGTGACTGGTTCAAACCCAGCCCTAGCCAAAATGCAACAAAAAACGGGCAATGTGGCAGGCGCCTATATTCCCAGCTACTTGGGAGGCTAAGGCAGAAGAATTGCCTAAGCTCAGGAGTTGGAGGTTTCTGGAGCGACTCCACTGCACTCTACTGAGGGTGAAAAAGTGAGAATCTGTCTCTACAAAAAAAAAAAAAAGAAGAAGAAGAAAGAAAGAAAATCAATTACTCTGAGTTAAAGTCTCAGCTGTGGAAAAATATCAGTGATTAAATCACCCCCCCACAGGTGATGGTTGGGAAAGGAAAACCATACCTTCCCATATCCACACCCCCAGGTACTGTTTTATATAGTTTTTAGGTGATTGGCCCAGTTCAAGAGATTAAATCAAGTATCCTAGTGTGCACTGTTCTAAAGTGAGGGCGTTCAAAAGGTCTCTGGCATGTACACAGTAGAGGTCTTCTGGCAAACTTTATGACTCACTCCAGTGCTGTATGGGATCAGAAGGACCTACTCAGCAAATAAATTAATTTAGGAAGGTTCATTCCTCTTTCCCCACCTTGCACCTTTGTCACACCCAATCATTGGAGACCCTACAGGGCTATGACCCAAGTTGCCTAATACGTGAGTGTTGTAGGGCTTTGGGTCTGCCAGAATCAAAGTAAAGTCAATGCCACCTCCACTCAGTTACTGCTCTTTGTCCCCAGTCAGCAAAAGGATCTGAAGGCTCTCTGTCTCAGGCACTCAATAACAGCTAATTAGGCTGTTAATTAGGCCTGAGAAAATCCACAGAGCACCAGAGATTATTCCTCAACCACCAATTAATTTGCCCAGTTCAAGAGATCCAAACCTATTGACCCAATCAGTACCCACTCTCAAGCTGGAAAGCTGGCAATGTCTCCAGCAAGTAAATTAAATAGTAGTAATTTACTGGTAGCTCAAGTGCGGCTCAGTCTGGTGTTTTGAGGAGTCAGAAAGATCCATTTAGTAGATGATTGGAGTAAGCAGGCTGATGTCTCTTTCCCCTTCTTGCTAACCCTTCACCACTGAACTCTGGTAACCCCAGTCTCTGATATCCCCACCACTACTCTCTGTTAACCCAGACTCTGTGGCCTAGTCCTATCCAATAAGTGAGTGTGTCAGGGTTTTATGCCTGCCAGGGTCCAGTTAAAGTCAATGCCTCCTACACTCAGTGACCACTCTTTGTTGCCATCTATCAGAGGAACTGAAGCCTATCTGTCTCAGGTACTCAATGGCAGCTGAAGAATATTCCACCTGGGCTTAATCTAAACCTGGAATTTGTTTTCTTAAAGTCATGGCTTGCCTCAGTGGAGAAGATGTGCATTTCTCTATCTCTTCTCTCCTCCTTCAGCTTCATTGGGTTCTTTTTGGTGGTTATTTCTGTCCCTGAACTGGAGTTTATGTTGAAAACTAGCTCCAGTCAGCGCTCCTCCCCTGTTCCTCCGTATTCTTATTGAATGTGAAAATTCAAGTTAGGGAAAATAGCCAACCTGAGGATTTAGCAAAATACAAACAACATGGAGACTAAGTGTACAAATAAACAGACAAAATGCTACCAGACACCCAAGGACAGAGATGTACAGACAATCAGAAGCCAGTAAACAAATAGAAAAAAAAAAAGACAAATAAACAAACAAAATAAATAAAAAACAACCACAAAAATGGTAATTATAAAATAATAAAAAAATAAAAAAACCCCAAACAACAACAACAAAACAAAAACAAGACTATTAGTCAGATATAAGCACTCTCTGCACCCATAAGAAGAGGAGAGGAAGTGAGAAGAAAAAAGGAAGAATAGCATTAACAGTAAAAAACAGAAATAAAACAACACAAAACAAAACAAAATCTCAACATTAACAGCTACAAAAAGAAAGATTAAGAAAAAAAAAGAAAACAAGGAGGCACCACCAACAAAAGTATTATTCTTTTGAATATATACAAAAATACCACTTTATATATAAGGTGGGATAATGTTGCAATATGCTTTCTAGACAGCAGGTGGTGCTGTGAGTGATTTCCAGGCTAAAATAAAAAAAAAAAAAAAAAAAAGAGGAATCTTTGCTGGCAGTTTGCACAAATTCTTCCTACAATATTTCCCATATTGTGTGGGGTGTTCTGAACCAGCTTCAGATATAGGATGACTGGCTACAGGTGAGACTGATCTCTCTATGCTCCTGGAAGAGGTGCTATGGAGACACCATTTTTGAAGTTGTGCAGTATATCTGGTTCCTGACTGGCCACCCAGCTTTGGCTGTGTTTTTCAGGGGGCACTCCTATCTGTCCTCCAAATTTGACACCGAAGTCTATGCTTCACCTGTTTTCCTACCCAACTCCTAGTTTCCCCACAAACTGAAAATAGTTATGTTCCATTGGAAAAGGACTGGTTACTGCTTGTGCCACCTACTTCAGTGACACAGCACAGTTTTCAGTCCATTTCTGTGAAAGAAAGGCAGGTTACCTCTGATTCCTTTGGATTCAGCACAAAGCACAAAAGACTTTTCAGAGGCTATAGGAAAGGGTTTGGTTGCCCTTTTCGCTTGCCTTTTCAGTGCAGCACCACAAAGACTTCTAAATTTACAAAATGAATCAGTTCCTAAGTGGAATACTTTCTCCTCCAATTTCTGTCAGGTTTCCTGGAACCCCGATGTTCCAAACTGGGTCCAAATGGCTCCCCTTTTAGAGAAAGTATTTAATTTCTATATCATAAATGAAGCTCAGTTTACCTGGACACAGGATCCTGGGTTAAAAATTATTTTGTTTTATGAGATTAGAAGTAAATGATGACACTCTTCTAGGTTGAAAGTTTTTAGTAGTGATATCTGCTGTCATTTAATATTCTTCCCTTTGTAGGTTATGGCTATCTTATGTCTGGCTGCTTTCAGTATTTTCTCATTCATATTAACTTTAATGAAATTAATTATGATGTTGCTAGAGGATTTTTTTTTTTTTGGTTCACATCATGCAAGGTTTCTGAATCCATATGCTATCTGAATTTCAGAATCTCTTGGCATGTCTGGATAGTTCTCTTACATAATTTTATGAAGAAGAACCATTGTGCTTTGTGAAGCAACTTTATCACCTTTTCATATTCCCATAATGCAAAAATTAGTTTTTTTAGAATTATCCCAGAGGTCACTGAAAAAAATGATTCATTTTTACTGTCCACTTTTCTTTATTTTTTAAATTAAATGTTAGCTGTGCACATTAATGCAATCGTTGGGTACAATGTGGTGTTTTCATATACAATGAGAAATATTTGATCAAACTTGTTAACATAGCCTTTATGTCATTTTCTTAGTTATTGTGTTAAGATGTTTATATTCTACTATTAGAAAGATTCACTTGCATCCTTATAAAATAAACCAGAGAGGTGATCCCTTCAGTAAGGTTAGCCCATATCACAAAATTCCAAAACCAGAGATGCTGGCGTGGATGTGGAGAAAAGGGAACACTTCTACACTGCTGGTGGGAATGCAAACTAATACATTCCTTTTGGATAGACGTCTG